>OX418223.1:54342844-54443277 GCA_948455865.1 Conomelus anceps | reverse complement strand
TTTGATTGATATCGTCGGACTTTTAGACTAAGCAACATGGTACGAGTAGTGTTGTCATTGTGAGCATTGAGGTTTAGCTGGTGAGTCTCTACTATCAGCTGCTTACATGGTCCTTTAACTGGAACACTGAAATTTTTCAGAGCCGCCTAACTTGGTCGCGTGAATTTTAGGACTTTTTATGCATTTGTACTAGTTCATTGTTACAGTTGAGTGATATTCAATTGTTGAAATTATTGAGTGTATTGCTCAAAAATCAAATAAACCAGTAAATTTTTCGTTTGAGTAGGCTTCCATATCAGATCCTTATCTATTAATGTTACCTTCTTTGTTTTTTAAATTTTCGAATAAATAGTATTATTAATTTCTCTAACTATTTCATTGACAGGTTAGTGACCAGACCAGCGAACTATTGCAACTGACTGAAAAATGGTATCAGAGTATTTCTGATGAAAACCCCACTCTGAGTTTTATGAATACCTGTCATCTTCCGTTTCCTGAACTGAGACTAGCCGGACTCCTCATCTTGCAAAAGATGTCAGTGCAAGTCTGGGGACAAAAGCACATTCTCAACTGTCCAGGTAATTTGAAACAAATCAATTTACACAGGAAAATTATTGACCGAACGAAGAGAGGTCTCTGTTTCAAGTCGACCGTTTTGCATCTGCCTGTTTTCAAATCATTTATGGCTAAATGCATGGACCAAATTCAATTGAATTTCGCTTGTATCTTTCTTCAAGAAATGACAAGCGATGTAGGCTAGGCTATGTGTAAAGATTTTAAAAATTTGCTTGCATTTAAAGGATATTGAAAAAGAAAAAAAAGAAAGGCACATGACACATGACTGACATGAACCGTTTTTTATAGGGAACATTTGATTTCTAAAATGAGCTTCTCCATCGTATGCGATTGGAATCAGATTTCAAGATAGCCCTCGGACCCTCCTATTCATCTGGTTGAGAATTCGTATAATTATGAATTATGGATTATCAACCATAAGAATAACTTTTTTTTGAGAGAAACAAACCATTTCTAATACTTCTATTATTATAACAAATGATTACTAATTTAATGATAATTATACAAATTAAATTAATATAGTTCTTCAAATTTACTCATTAGACATGTGAAATCAGATTCGATTTGAGCAATCAGCTGTAATGATCAACACAAGTACAGGCTGGATTAGAATAGAAATGCAACATTCGTGACGTGATACTGAGTAACATCTTGTGAGACATGAAATAGACTAAACAAATTGAATGAAGGGTTAGGTCTGATGATTATATTTAATTTTGCAATGGTAATTATCATTAAATACATGGAATTTGTTCATCTGTTCAAGAACCCTTATTTTAGGTCGTGAGGTCTACTGTTCTCAGAACTACTACCACTGGTTGCTCTACTAAGCTAATCACTCATTGGGCTTTGGCCTGGTATAAGAGTGGAACCATCATTATGATAAGACGTTTGTGCAAGGGGAGGCTAGTGTTTTTTTTTTAGATTACGTCATGGAGACTCCAGTTAAGGAGGAGTATAAGACAAGTCAGATTAACAATTATACAATCTTATACACTAGTTACTGTAATTACTATATCAATTAGTTGAGGTGAGGCTTAACTTAGATGTGAAAGTAACTCTTGTACACTATAAATAGCTTTATCAATTAAATATTTTTTCAATTGTTTTTTAAATATTTCTATATTTTCAAGACTCTTTAAAAACGGCGATAGCTTGTTGTAGATTTTCCTACCAATATAACTAGGTTTTTGTTTGAATAAGCTACTATTGTGACTCACCAAGTGATAATCTCCTTGGCTTCTTGTATTATGATCATGTACGTCAAGATTTTGGTTAATATCATTCGTTTTTACATATAAAGTAGCTTCATACACATATAAGCAGGGTACAGTTAGAAGACCAAGTCTCTTGAACAAAGACCTACATGAATCTAATCTATTTACTCTCTCTATACACCTAACCGCTTTTTTTGGATTTTAAACACCCTATCAAGGTTTTTTTTATGAATTACTCCATACTAAGATAGCATATCTAATATGTGACAGTAAGAGCCCATGGTAAGCTGTAAAAAGTAACTTTTTGTCATTCAATCTAGCGAGCTGTCGCAGTACAAATACGCCAGATGAAATTTTACAACATATTTTCTCAATGTATGGAGCCCAGGTCAATTGCCTATCCAACAAAACTCCTATAAATGCAATGTTTTCTTCCTGGTCTAGTTGATTATCGTTTACAAAGACGTTTATAGTCCTATCTTCATTTGAATTATGTTTGTTTTTGAATTGAAGGTAATGGCATTTTTTACTAATTATTGTTAATTTCAACTGATTTAAGAATTGTACAATGGACTGCACACCTATATGGGAACTTATTTCTAAATTACTATGTAGAACAGAATTGCTGAAAATGAGTGGTGTATCGTCCTCAAATAAGAGAGCTCTACCTCTTAGTAAGTCTTACCGATCTACCACTCATTAATCTGCCACTGCCACTAAGTATTCTGCTAAGGGGTCCGAAATGTTTTCAGGCCTGATCGAGTTCCTGTTGGACCGTGACGTAGAGCCAACTCTGGAGTGCAAAACGTCGAAATTCAAGATAGTTGAAACGCTTGTTGTGTCGAACACAACTGAGGCCGTTTTCGGAGATATGCTGTTCAAAAGGTTGGTGGATTTCGTGAGGGAAGGCCCGTGCTATGTGCAAACTCAGACTGAGGTGGCTATTGAGGGCGCTGCGTAAATTTCTGTCCTTATTTAAGTGTCTTGATGATTTGTTACTAATGTAAATATTAAAAAGTTTATTGACTAATCTGGTTCTTTTTATCCTATCACATGAGGTTCAGCCGTGCTTTGCAACGGGATTCTAGGTATTATAATTTTAACTTTTCAAGTGAATTCAACGACTTGCAGTCTAATTTTTATTAAAAAAAAGGAGTATTTCACTTACTTTGTAGGCCAAACGTTTTCGAGTTGTAGAAACCCATCTTCAAGGCCTCAACATCTCGAAAACGTTTGGCCTACAAAGTAAGTGAAATACTACTTATTTTTAATAAAAATTAGGCTGCAAGTCGTTGAATTCACTTGAAAAGTTAATATTAACAACGCAGTTCGTCATGGAACAAGAAATCCAGGTATTATAATTGCTTAATTATTTGATAATCATTCTTCTTGGTTCAAACTAAAAATGAATGATTGTTATATGGATTTGTCCGCCTTTACCAGCTTGAGATCGGATGAACCGGTTAAAAACTGGTTTATTTGGCCTTTTTCGAACTTTTTTAAATTAAAAATTTTCAAATGTCGAACACCAAATATATTTTTTGTCATAATCGTACATATCTACCACTTCACGGAGCATTTAATCGAGTAGGTAAACGTCTATTTACAGAAAGAACAGCACTGAAAACAAATGCGGTAATGGATTTTACCGCATCCCAGCTGATTGAGAATTTGGAAAAACAGCTGATCTCAAAAGTATTTTTAGTATTTTACTGCTGTGATGGATTTTGAGGTTATGTGTGATGATGCTTGTTGTACTAGCTCAAGCTAGTTTTTATTCCTGGATTTCTTGTTCCATGACGAACTGCGTTGTTAATACTAACTTTTTATGTGAATTCAACGACTTGCAGTCAAATATTCATTAAGAATGAATAGAATTTACTTACTCTGTAGGCCGAGCGCTTTTGAATCTTTGAGATCCGTTTTCAGAGGCGTCCTAGTTTCTATATTTTTATATATTTTTTATATTTTAGACTAGTATAACGAAAAATATCGTTCGTAACTTGTCTGAGAAGATGTTTATTATTCTCTTATGATAATACCGCACTCGACTTCGTCTCGTGCGTTAACTTATCATACTCGTACGGTAAACACCATTTCCCACACTTGTAACATAATATACTATTTTAGTTGAATATGAGTTACATGGATTTTAAGCGCCTTGGTGAGCTGAGTAGAATGAGCTATCACATGATACGATGCAGTAGTTAGCTCAAGTTATCAAATTGAATAATTTCAACCAAATTGGTTTTGAAAATACAAAACTTATTTGGTAGACCTTGGGACTTCCTTATCTCAAGGAAAGCTTGAAAATCCCTTTCTTTAAATGATTTTCAAGTTTCAATTGAATTACAATAGCCTGAAGATAAGTGGTATAAATACAGGAACCAAATTAGTTTAGGGAAGTGATAGCCGCGAGCCGTAGCAGGTATCTGTTCAATCAAATAGATAAGCTGCGTTCTCGTAGGTCCTGCTTGTAACGGTGACCGATTAGATTGACCAGCAAAAAAGAAACTGTTCTCTGCTGAAAATCACTTCTCGGTGGTTCGGAACCCACCTAAAACTGTCGGTCCAACTCATAAATTACCATCATCCAACTCATTACCCACGCACAGGTCTCAGACCTCTAAGCTTCGTCCTCAAAAAAAAAATTTAGCCTGTCGAGACCAAATTCCAGCTACCTCAAAACTACTCTAAAATAAATATAACAACAAATTCTAATTATAAATTTATTTACAGCTTATTCAACATTCAGAAAACGTCGCTGTTCACTTTAGGCATAATCAGTAGTAACTTCATTTACACTAAGATTATCAGTACAAGAAATATTGATAACAATAATATTAATAATAAAATAATTGTACAAACATTACTCACTCACACGTACACACACACACACACATACACACACTAATACTATTAATAAACATGATTAAATACATGATAATAATAACAAGGGTACTCCTGGAACTTGAGCAGTGGGTTAAGATGACGATGATATTTTATTTTTGCTTCATGTACTTCATCAGAGTTCAGGAAAATATTGTCAATTACTAAGTCAATTTTACAATAGCTTTCGAAAAATATCACGTCACTGATCTATTTTGTACGTATGTTAACCTCCATCAGAATTTAAAATACTGGAAATATTTTACAATTTTCTAATAATATTTTGAAGTTTCTTTTCTGATCTAATATTTAAAATACCGTATTAAATGTTTTACAATTTTCTGAAAATATTTTGTAGTTCCTTCAGTTTTAAATATTTTACAATTTTCTAAAAATATTTTATACAGTATTTTATTTTCTGATCTACTATTTAAAATATTATATATTTCACAATTTGCTAGAAATATTTTGTAGTTCCTTCTCTGATCTAGTGTTTAAAATATATAAATTTTTACAATTTTCTAAAAATGTTTTGAGGTTCCTTTCCTGATTTAGTACATATTCTGGTAATATATCTAAAATATTCGATTCTAACAAATGAATGAATGGTCAGACAAGGAGGGAGATAGGACGATGATTGATAATTTGGTATATTTTCGCTTATTATGTTAGCTTCTTTTTTGTCAATGTCACTTTGTCTTTCTTTTCGTTGGAGAAACTATTCTTAGAAGCGATACGACGGGAGCTTCAAAGGCGAGTGAAACGATGAATGAGAGAATGTAGGAAGCGACTAGCTGACCAAGAAACATCACAGCCTGAAAAACAAACAATAAATATAAGGTTGAAAAGAAATAGGATAAGTAAAAAATAAGAAACAACTAGTAGATTTTATACAATGTAATTAATTTACTAATTACACAGACTTGGTGATGAAAAACAGAGTTTATAGAGTAAAACAAGGCAAATAGACATGAAATAGACTACGCAAATTGAATCAAGGGTTGGGTCTGATGATTGTGTTTAATTCTACGATTGTGATTATTTTTTTAGATTACGCCTTGGAGACTCCAGTTAAGGAGTATAAGACAAGTCACATCAACTATTATACTATCTTATACACTAGTTACCATAATTACTATATCAATTAGTTGAGGTGAGGCTTAATTTTGATGTGAGAGGAACTCTTGTACACTGTAAAAAGCATTATCAACTAAATATTTATCAATTGTTTTTTTAATATTTCTATATTTTGAAGACTCTTTAAAAACTGCGGTAGCTTGTTGCAGAGTTTCCTACCTATATAACTAGGTTTATGTTTGAATAAGCTACTTTTGTGATCAACAATATTATACACTAGATACCATAATTACTTCAATTAGTTGAGGTGGGGCTTAATTTTGATGTGAGAGGAACTCTTGTACACTATAAAAAGCATTATCAACTAAATATTTTTCAATTGTTTTTTTTATATTTCTATATTTTGAAGACTCTTAAAACTGTGGTAGCTTGTTGTAGAGTTTCCTACCTATATAACTAGGTTTATGTTTGAATAAGCTACTTTTGTGACTCACCAAGTGATAATGTCCTCGGCTTCTTGTATTATAATCGTGTATGTCAAGATTTTGGTTAATATCATTCGTTTTTTACTTATAAAATAGCTTCATACACATATAAGCAGGGTACAGTTAGGAGACCAAGTCTCTTGAGGAACGGCCTACATGAATCTAATTTATGTACTCTTTCTATACACTTTCTTTTGGATCTTAAACACCCTTTCAAGGATTTGTTTATCATTGAATAGGCTATGTTCCTTTGTTCAAGCACCCTCATTCTTGGGCGTGATGTCTACTGTTCACAGAACTACTAGTCACAAACAATCAATATTTGTGTTTCGGAGGACACGTTAAGCCAGTCGGTCTCGGCTGCTTAAAAACAGTCATTAAGTCCCGTCAGAGGCCCTGAATTTATACAGGTGCGACCTGATAATTCTGATACCAGACCTGAGCTAGCCAGGTCACTAGATACTATAAACATCATATTTTTTTTTTATTTAATTTTAAATAAATTTAAATTTTAAATTTTTTAAATAAATATATTCCAAGACTGTGTCCAGTAGATAATGCAATTATATACTTGTCCAATAATAATGAGAAATTTTCTAGTGTTGGTTTTGAAGGAACTGACAATTTATCAAACTGTCAAATATAATATAGAACATGATTTGTTATCTTTGAGTTCCTCAAAGTGCTATTAATTATACTGAAGAGTTCTACAATGGCGGACATTGACAACAGCATTGAATAGCTGATGAAAATCGATGAATGCTGCTGCACAAAAATATTTTGTCACCGCCGGGAATCGAACCGCTGACCTCCCAATGGTCGGTCGGGCGTCTTAACCACTAGACTATAGTGACCCTTTTGTACAGCAGCGTTCATTTTAGACTTGACCATATCGGCTCGTGTATATCACAAGTTAGATTTGGAGGATCTGACAATTTTGCAAACTGTCAAATATACAGTACATAATTTATAAATTTCGGATTCCTCTAAGTCCTATTTAATGCTGTTGCTAGTACCCGTCATTGAGGAAGTCTTCAGTATTATTGATAGTACTTTGAAGAATTCTAAATTTTATCTATTTATTACAAAACACAATCAAGTAAACATACAACAGCCACAACCCACCACTGCTTTCTTTACAAATTTAATTTATGGAAATTCTTTCCAAAAGTGAAATAAATCTCCAATATATGTGAGTAAAACATTATATAAAAGTGAAATAGTGTCAGTTTTAATATTAGATTGAATTGAACTTTAAACCAACTTGAAATTATAAATGATTTCTCTACTCACGACTAAATCTTTGCCTAGATGAACAGGGCTGTCCATTCTCATGGCGAATATACGGATGATGATGGGATGAATGAGGTAAGCACAGTAGGTTACCCGGCTAAAAGGGTACAGCACTGTCCACGACAGAAACTTATTCACATAACCTGTAACAATGGTTGCACACATAATAAATAATTAGAAATCTGACATTTATATTGAAAAATAAAAAACAAAAATCGATTGGAAATTAGGTGCCTCGGGTTGAAAAAGCTGAGTGTGACATCACAGCCATGAATCAATCATATTATGAAGAAACGTTGGAATAAGTCAGCACAGCATTTAAAATTTAAAGTTTTTTACGAAATTAATAAGGAACTATTCGATTTGATTTAATCAAATCGAATAATTCCTCATTAATTTCGTCAAAAACTGTATCTTAAACTACATATTTGACATCCTTATACAAAAATAATTATACACAGACAATGCTGTGTTGCTTGTGCATAATGTGTTAAGTCCAAAAATGGGATTATGTGACTAGACTATCAAATGAATGTTATAGAAACGTTTGTGCATAGTGTGGTAAGTCCATATCTAATAATTGAATGTTAACTCATTTGTGCAAATTGTGATATGTAGTGGATTCTACTGTCATGCTAGTGCAGAGTGTGTTAAGTACATATATAGCATTTTGCACAAATGACAATGCAGTTCCATATTAGTGTAAAGTGTGTTAAGTCCAAATTTTATCAACTTGACACATTCTGCACTAACGACAGTATGAGCATGTGTCAATAAATATTAAGTTATAGCCAGGTCATTGTCTTATCCGCTCTTATCCAGCTCATCATTTCTTATAAGCTGGTATAAACTGAATATTATTTTATTGTTGCAACATATTCAACAAAGCAGTGGGCGTTTTGGTAGCTTACAAAGTAGTTCATTTACGTGAAACAAAAATGTTTAGAAGATGGTGGAAACTGGTTAAACTTGCGAAAAAGAAGAGCAATTTGAAAGCTGTTCTCAACGAATCCAATGGAAATAAAGGTGAGATGATTTTCTATCTATATAACATTATTTATGCAGACCAAGGCTTGGCAAATTCACAATTTGTGAAGTTCTAGCCTCAAAACTTACATTGTTATAGTCTTAATATTATAATATTAAGACAGTTGAAAATTCTTTATAATAAAATTTTAGTTTTGGTTCAATTTCTTTTAGTTTTATATAACTTCTTTGGAGTGTGAATTGTATTGAATTGTATTTTGTAAAGGAGGCAAAAAGGGTTCTACCTGTTGTCCCCAGCAATAAACTATTTATTTATTTATATTCGCTCATGGATTATTGTTCTCCTTCCAATGGATCATATGGTGAATCTACCCATGCCGTTACTCTGTTGCGACAGAGGCTACACAGATGTCACACAGAAATCTATGTAGGCTAGTACTATCAGCACACAGATATATTAATAGTACTCGTTTTCTCTATATATGTGTATCAACAATGCATATAGGGTTGACACAACAGTTGACACAAAAGCTTGAGACAAAAGTTCATTTTTTACTTTCAATAGTATATGAGGCTGAACTAGCCTTTTTCTTGACTATAATAGTCTATTCTTATTCCAATGTATCTCATGGTGTTTCAGCATAATCCAGACCTAAAACTGATATCGATTAGATTATTAGGACTCTGTCTTTTAATTTTAAATAATTTATGGTTGAGTTACACAAAGAGTAATAACAACGAGATAATAAAGAGAATAATAATGATGTATAATGATAATAGAATTGATCAATATAAAACTGATCAATATGATATATTGACAATATGAATCTTTGTCCAAATGTAATATTATGCTGTGAATAATAAATTATATGTGCTTATTTTTTAGATAATCATGATGATAACATGGAAACATTGGAAGAATTTGATAATATGGACGATTCTGATGCAGATCCGGACTATGTTGATGAGACCGACTACTGTCCATCCCATTCTGATGAAGAGCAGGCTCCATCAAAGAAGATCCAACGGTTATCACATTTTTATAAGAGGAAAATTTCCACTCAAGGTGAAACTTTTAACTCGCTTAATACCATTGAATCTGCTTCTACATCAAGAGTGATTGAGATTGGCAGCAAACCACCCTGTAGTGAGGATTTATTAGTGAAGGGAGGGAAAGACGCAAATTTAGATGAATCTGAAGAAATTTTACCTATTATTGAATCTACATCAACATTTCCAAGAGTCTATGAGATTGACAACACTCCAGCATATAATGGGGATTCATCAGTGATTGAGGGTAGAGATGCAAATGTACATAAATCTGAAGAAATTCCACTCACCAAGAGAGGGCAGCCAAGAAAACGTGGTATGAAAGGTGACACTCGAAAGTCAAGAGAGGAACAGAAATATGCTTTAAATCGGGGTCTAGAATACAAAACCTGTACTGGGGAAAAAAGTAGTAGCACGAAAAATGGAGCAATTTAACGCTTGTAGGAATAAGTGTAGAGAAAAACTCACAGCTGAAAATCAAAAAAAGTTATTTGAAGAATATTGGTCTATTGGAAATTTCAATAGAAGGTTGGACCTCATTGCAAGCTTAATAAAAACAAGAGACAAATCAAGGGTAAGAGGCACAAATACAACTAGTGAGAAATTTAGCCAGATAACTGTTGATTATCATGTGAATGTTGATGGAGATAAAGTGAAATTATGTAAGTCATGCTTCATGAAAGTTTTTGGTGAGAAGAACAGATTCATTGAAACAGTAATACAGAAGAAACGATTTTCCTTTTCTGGTATTATACAGTTGGACAAGAGAGGTTCTGCTGAACCAAAAAACAAATTATCCAATGCTGTAATTGAAAAAATCAAGGCATTCCTAGTATCAATACCAGCATATGAAAGTCACTACTCATGTAGAGATAGTGACAAGAAATGTCATACCTTCACACTATACTTTAGTTCAGCTCTATGAGAAGTTTAAAATTAAAAATCCAGATGTGAAGGTGAGTCACTGCATTTTTGAAAGGAAGTTTCATAATATGAAGCTATGTATTAAGAAATCAAAAGTTGACACTTGTGCCACATGTGACAAGTTGACTCTGAAAATTCAGCTGGGGGGTGATGAAAAATTAATCAATTTTCATTGATTTCTAAGACATTTTCAGTTATGGTTTATAGATTCGTAATAATGATAGTTGGAAAAGTTAAAGTTGATTTGTATCTCGATATTATTATTCTTCTGTTTTCTCATTTTGTATTTTTTTATGTGTAAGTTTTGTGAATTTTTTTTCTGGCAATAATGATTTTCAACTTCAACCTTATCTGTAGAGACATTCAGAAGAAGTCACTTCTTTTATTAATATTGATAACTCTTTTCTAGCAGTGATTGTAGGTGTATGGAAATAGTATGTAGTATGTAATAGTGGGTGTATGCAAATAGAATGTAGTGAAAATTTAAGAAAAAAGTTCTGAGTAAATTGTGAAATATTTGAAGGGAGAGTATACATTTTTCCACTTCATTCAACTAAACCTGAAACATTACTTTTGTTTTTGCACCTCATTCCAGATATTATTAAACACCAAATGACATCATTTTTAACTGAACAAAAAAAAAATGTTGATAGTGGAAAGTGTGTTAAGTCCAAATTTTTATGTACTCCGTGATAAAACTTTATCTTTATTATCATAAATGATTAGGTAATTTCCTTTTGATTATTATTTTAGTAGCAGCATACGTGGAGGTCAGTTGTGAGCTAGTTATATCACAGTAATTCTCAAAACCGGATTTATGGTGGGTGAGTAAACTTTCAATTGCATTTATCTAAAAACTATGTTTTTGGACTTGACACATTATGCACAAGCAACACAGTGGAGAACACAGATGTAATCTCATTTTCTCAACGATTTATAGCGTTAACGGTGTGTGTGAATACCCTATACCTTATTAAGTGCCTTATATCTTTGTTTTCATGCAAGATACACACTTCTCTACTGTCTAATCTACATAACATTCTAGTTTGAATCATAGTTTGTAATTTATGTTAAAGGGAAGTGATAGTGGTGAGCCGTAGCAGGTACCGGTTCAATCAGATTATGTGAGCAACGCTCTCCAGGGCCCTCTCTGTAAGGGTGACCGACTAAATTGGCCAGAAAAAATACTCAGCTATAAAATCGCTTCCTGCTGGTTCGGAACCCACCTGGAATTGTAGATCCATAATGTTTCCCAATACAAGCGGCAAGGTGGAACTACTCGTAAGGTTCTCCCCACCAATAAAAGCCATCCGCATTTACTTTTTATTTATGTTATAAATTCAGTGTAACTCAATGCTAGATTATTTAATGCAATAGCTGAATGAAAGTAGCCTACCTCCATAGCCAGTGGAACAGGCAATGACAATCCAGGCCAGACAAGCAGCCCAGGCGGTGTGACTGAGCGAGGAGTAGGCTGCAGCCGAGACGGGGTGCAGTTGCTGTTCATACAAACCGTACAACAGGCACAGGAGACCAATAGTCGACACTGTCCAGCCTACCCATGTCAGAGCCTGAAACAAATCAAATTAAAAAATACCTTTCTTTGTAGTGGCGAAGGTGATATTGTGGAAGGTATCCGAAATGAATAATAAGACGAAATTGTCACAACCACATTTATTAAAACTTAGAGAAACTAGTTTCGGTTGTTACACCATTATCAATCTCAATCAAACTAAAAACTAAGCTTCTCTGTACTTTAGTTTTTATTTTGATTGAGAGAAACTAGTTTCGGTTGTTACACCATCATCAATCTCAATCAAACTAAAAACTAAGCTCCTCTGTACTTTAGTTTTTAGTTTGATTGAGATTGATAATGGTGTAACAACCGAAACTAGTTTCTCTAAGTTTTAATAAATGTGGTTGTGACAATTTCGTCTTATTATTCATTGAATATTTATAACTACTTAGCTCGGCTTTCCCCCAGCGGGACAAATTAGAATATAATTTGTAAACAGAATTTATTAATTTCGAATTCCTTTAATTGCTATTACTTTATACTGAAGACTTCCGCAATGACGGATATTGACAACAGCATTGAACAGCTGATGGGAATCGATGAATGCTACTGTACAAAAATATCAGTCACCACCGGGAATCGAACCACGGACCTCTCAATTGCCGGTTGAGCGCCCATAACCACTAGACCATGGAGGTCTCCGTGGTTCGATTCCCGGTGGTTACTGATATTTTTGTACAGTAGCATTCATCGATTCCCATCAGCTGTTCAATGCTGTTGTCAATATCTGTCATTGCGGAAGTCTTCAGTATAAAGTAATAGCAATTAAAGGAATTCGAAATTAATAAATTCTGTTTATGTATATTTGTCAGTTTATTCAATTGTCAGTCACTTCAAACTAACTTGTGATATAATTTGTATCGCCATTTTTATAAAAATAATCATTCTCCTTCAAACAGATCACACTTCGGTTTATAACAGTAAAATTACATTAAAAAAAATTAGTACCTATTTAAAATTGTTACACTCAGTTTCTCTACGCTCTCGCCTGAAAATCAGGAAGCTTATATGATCTAGGAGGGAGTTAATGACTTTTCCGTTTGAAGTGCGTTATATAGCAGAACAGGAGTTTGAAATACAAATATACAACCAAACAAGAGCAAAATCGAAATAAAGGAGTTCATATTGTTACAATGGAATTTATTAAAAAACTGAAGACAAATATTGAAACATTACAGCTGGAAATGAACATTATTGCCTACCCTTTCACTAACGTCACACATTAAAACTTTGTTAATTTTACCATTTATGAAATTTACACAAAAAGGCTAGGAAAACGTCAAATTTCAGCGATTTTTGAGAAAATTTCATCAAATTTGGCTTGTATACCTGGAACATGTTTACCAACTTTTAACTTTTCGTCCACGTAATTGTTGAGAACGCTGAAAAACGCTGGTGAAACTTCAAACTCGAACAAACGCTAGAAAAACGTTGATTGTGGGCGTTTTTTCTCAATTGTTTTTCAAACTCGTTCCTAGCACTGATTATGTGTATCAAGTTCGTATCAAGTTTTAATTTTTTTGGTCTACTGCTGTTTACTGTTTCTCAAGAAACTGTCATGGAATGCGTCAATCAGTCAGTGTGGTACCTGGCTTTTTATACCGTATAGGTTTTTATGTAAAAAATATTTCAAGATGTCTTGCTATCCAGAACTAGTTGTGATTGAGTCAGTACCCAAGCTCCGAAGATGAACTAGCCAGAATGCAGTTCGAAACGCGTCCAAGGCTCACTAAATTCAGTTCTGCAAAGGTAAGCTGATTTAAGGGAAGTGATAGCCGCGAGCCGTAGCAGGTGTCTGTTCAATCAGAGAGATAAGCTGCGTTCTCGTAGGTCCTGTTTGTAACGGTGACCGATTAAATCGGCCAGCAAAAAAGACACTGTTCTCTGCTGAAAATCACTTCCCGGTGGTTCGGAACCCACCTAAAACTGTAGGTCCAACTCATCAATCACCATCATCCAACTCATTACCCACGCACAGGTCTCAGACCTATGTGGGCTTCAAAAAAAAAGCTTCTACTACCGTACCACTACTGCTACCAGTAACCTGAATAAACAGGGGGTAACAATCATATGGAGCTTAGAAAGGACGGAATGTAATTTTAAGTCTCTGAATCAATAGCATTTTAATCATAGAATGAGACCAGAAAAATAGCATGTCTATATTGACCTAGTATTAGACCAGAAGAAAAATCATGATTAAGTACTCATTAAACATTGATAAGTAAATTATTCTTGAATTATTCACGATTAAAGAAAGTTATCAATAAAACTCAACTGTGACTTTTATATTCATAGCAGATATCACTTACCCTGTTCATTTTGATCTTGCAGTCAATTTTGAATAAGAACCATCCCGTGGCCATACCAACCAGGTAGGGGCCCAATCTGGTCCACGGCTTGTCATAGATCTTGTCAAATAGTGCCAATGGGTCGTCAACACTGAAAATAATTGAATACTTCAATTAGGATAATGACAAAATAATAATAATTAATAATAATAATAATTTCTCTGGATGATGGAAAACACATCCAGAGGAGTCTGTTGATATAACTCATTACCTTACAAAATACATTACAATACATTATTGAATAGAAAACACATTGATTTGATTGCTAAATTTAAAAAATATGATTCCCCACTATAAAACTATGTGTCGGGGTGATCATCAATATAAACCTTAGATCAAGCTAATACTATTCCTAACTAGACATTATAGCTAACACATTAATAAAAACCTTTTACTTAAAACTACCTAAGTATGCATAATCGTATTTCTATTCTCATCCTATCTACTAAGATGAGCTCCTCGCTACGGTGGACTCCAATATTATATAACCATTCCCTATTTTTTTATTTTTTTATTTTAATCTATTAATATTACCTTCTTCTTTTATTTCCAGTTGGGCTACTCCCAAATTCATAACAATTCTCCCCCCCCCCTTTCACAGTGTGAAATAATAAGCGTATGGACTTTTAAACATTAGTAGAACTGATGTTGATATTGTAAAATCTCTCCACAATTGGAACAAAACAAAAGTCAAATATTTCACTAAACTAACAATAATTTGAGTCACAGGACGATGGTTTCATGTATTACTAACACATCTTTGTATGGCTTTTATTGGTGGGGAGACCATATTACATGTATGTACTTCCACCTCACCGTTTGAGCCATGTTATGAGGAACCTACTATTTTAGTATATAATATTGTAATAACTTTGATAACAATCTGTTCAGCTGCACCAATAATAAGCTACCACAAAGAATTTAAAACTTTTCAAATTCAGCTTAGATTGATGATGCCATGATTCGATGCTATCAGTTTCATTATCACTTACCTAATGGTTCGGAACCCACCTGAAATTATTGTCCACCATGTTCCCCATAGCATGGATGAAACAGCAAGGCTACGGCAAGGTATTGTTCTTATCTATCCTTAATGGTCTCTCTCCCCATCAATAAATGCCATACGATACTTGGTATAATTCATCTTGGAACTATTTTAACTCACATAGTGATAATTATTAAAACCTTCTATTGCTCATGAATGCAAGTTGATATTTCAATTCTTGCCCATGAAAAGGGATAGCCGCGAGCCGTAGCAGGTATCTGTTCAATCAGAGAGCGATAAGCTGCGTTCTCATAGGTCCTGTTTGTAACGGTGACCGATTAGATTGGCCAGCAGAAAAGACACTGTTCTCTGCTGAAAATCACTTCCCGGTGGTTCGGAACCCACCTAAAACTGTAGTTCCAACTCATCAATCACCATCATCCAACTCATTACCCACGCACAGGTCTCAGACCTATGTGGGCTTCATCCTCAAAAAAAAAAAAAAGGAAAAAGGATATGCTGTTCTAAAATTAGAGAAATAACCCAAACACTTTTTTTTGTAGATTAAGTCTTGGAGACTCCAGTTAAGGAGTTTAAGACAAGTCAGATCAACAATTATACACTAGATACCATATAATTACTAGCCTATATCAATTAATTGAGGTGAGGCTTAATTTTGATGTGAAAGCAACTCTTTTACACTATAAAAAGCTTTATCAACTAAATATTTCTCCAATTGTTTTTTAAATATTTCTATATTTTCAAGACTCTTTAAAAACTGCGGTAGCTTGTTGTAGTGTTTCCTACCAATATAACTAGGTTTTTGTTTGAATAAGCTACTATTGTGACTCACCAAGTGATAATCTCCTCGGCTTCTGGTATTATAATCGTGTACGTCAAGATTTTGGTTAATATCATTCGTTTTTACATATAAAGTAGCTTCATACACATATAAGCAGGGTGCAGATAGGAGATAGAACCTGGTAACTTTGCAACTCTAGGGGTATTCACGATGTTGGAGTTAGCCAGCTAAGTCGAGCTATTCGCTAACTCCTGCTATTTGCTAAGTCAGTGTTAACTCAATGCTATAGTAGTAAATTAGAAAAAAATTAACCGTCGAGATAGCAGATAGCGCAGGTTCTAGTCCGCTAACTCAAGCTATTTCCGTTAAACCGTGGCCATCTTTGTTTTCTAACTCTACTTTTTACAACATCAACTATGAAGTTTCATGAATATCCGCTTGGAGCGCTATTGTAGTTAGCATATAGCAGTTGTTCCTAGTTGGGGTGCTCACAATCCCAAGTTAGCAAATAGCAGTATAGCTTGTTAAAATGACATTGTGAATACCCCTTCTGGGTCTCAGACATTCCAATCGAAAAGCTATAATCCACTGATTTATTTAGAAGCATTCAATCAACCAAGGATCTATTGATCTAACATCTAAGGATTATCTATTGAGTTGAGTATTAGAATGCTGTGAAAGAAGTTTAAATTAATGAGGTTTCTTAATAAATTGATTTAATCTTCTTGGGTATGCTATCAATGAAACCCACAATTCTAGCCACAGTATTATCTATTTATTTAAAAAATTACTATTATCATATAATCTAAATTAGGTTATGAGTTACTATATTAATGTACTCATACTTTTGCCAATCAATATTATCAAAGAATAAAAATGAGAAAATGAGTTCCTATTTTCATGCACTCATACTCTTGCCAATTGCAACTGTATAGCTATATCTATTATCATATATATACTCACTTGGGCATATGCTTATTACTGAATGCAATGTAAGCAGTGGTACACCATGAGCTAATCAAGAACACTACCATAAGTGATGCAGCCGCTCGGAAGTGCCTAAAATGAGAAAAATGTTGACATTAAAACAAATATGTACATATACTAGGGGCTTGTAGGGGCAAAAGCCCCTAAAAAACCAAAATACATAAATTTTTTATCAACCTTCATTGGTCATTTATAAATAAGCAATGATTTTCTAGCATTATAATATAGTTTACAACACAAACTGTATACAATATATTATATACAGTAGATACATTTACATTTAAATGGTGGTTTTTAGGGACAATAGCCTCTAAAACAGTAAACTTTTTTATTTTGAAAATAATAAGTATAAAAAACAATTAAAATTTGGTTTAATTCAAGTTTTATTTACATGAATAGAAATCACTACTTACTTATTGCATTTGATAATTAGTCAGAACCTCTGGATAAACTATGTTTTTTGTATATGAATTGTTTTCTGTATTGTTCTGTTCTCCTGTATTTGCCATATATACTCTGATTCCATCTGATGACCTTACTCTTCTAAATGCAACAGAGTTATAACTGTTTAAAAGTAAACAAACTGAATTCATAAAAAGTACAGCTGGTATCAATATCAAAGGCTATGAGTACACAGATATACAACTAAGACAACTCTGTGGCACAGCTGTTTTAATTTCAAAAGATGTAAACAAATTAAACCCCATGTTGTTTTAATGGGAAAAGTTTTATTCTGTTGCGAATTTATGGTGAAAAAATAAGAAAAATGAATAGTTTTCCCTCAAAATTCACGTCAAGACCTTTAAAATAAGACCCCTCCCATCCTTCTACGGCCATCCAGTCACTCACAATTTCTTTACAAAAATTTGACTTACGGAATTATATATTAAGATTATATATACAAAACAAGAATGACATTACACATAATATGCAGAATACGAAAATCTAAGATAATCCACATACACAGTGATTTATTACGCTAATATACTGTAAAAATATTACTTGCTTTGCAAAACTTTGTTTTATTTTTTCAATCCCACCTCAAAGCTTATGGAATCTTATCTTCAACAAAATTGTTTACTTCATCTGTAATTGAAGCAAACAATATTAATCTAGGTTCTCATTTTGATAATTTTTTTAAACTTTTCTCGATAATTTATTTCTCTATCCATTTTTTTAAAATCCTCTCATTATTATTCCTGGTTCGAATCTTTTTGTAATTGATATTACAGGACTAAGTTTGAATGTCTTATAATATTCCTTGTATGAACTTTTTTTATAATCATTATTATTATTATCATTATTATTATTATTATTATTATTATTATTATTATTATTATTGATATTATTATTATTATCATCATTATTATATTTTCTCCATATAAACTAATTAACATTGAAAATCAAACGATATACAAAGAATTGGAGCATTTGAAAAAAATTAGAGATTCTCATTTTGACTTTCAATTCAAGAGTAGGGCCTAATATCACTTGAATTGATTTTACTTTCACAAGTAATCTTCACCTTTCCCTGGAGAATTTTATGAAACCGCTTATTATGTAAAAATATGCATAATTATTTATTTATTGTGATTCCTATTTTGTAGAGAAATATGGAAATTAATAGCATTACATATTATAGGCCTACATTAACGGAAATTATTTATTATTGAAGGGATGAAAGTTTAATTAGTTTTATCCTTTTTTTTTGTTAGCTCCATGCCCACTGTATTTATAGCATAATATGCTTATCTTTCGCTTAACTTTTCAATCATTATTATCAATTATTAGCAATCATTCTACTACAATTATTTATATATTTCATTTTTTGGATGAACTTACTTGACAGCCATAATTAGGAGTATTGTACCAAGAACATAGAATTGCGTATCATCAGCCAAATACCAACTCCACAGCATACACTAAAACAACATTAAAATAAAACATGAATTTCTATTGTAAATAAATATTGTATCATGAAACATCTATTCAATATTTTATCTGAAATATATTTGGTGAGAAATAAATCCATTTATTCATATATGATTTATACAGAATGTTTCGCACAGTGTTACTAATAATGAGCTTGTTGTAGCCTGCCCACCAAAATAATAAAAAAATCCTAATATGAAGCATACGAATATTAAACATAGTTCCGGAACTGCTTCTTTACATAATATTATAGATGGCGGAAGTTAGCATCAGCTATTTCCATCAATTTCTTAATTTTAAGAAAATTGTAGTGACTCATTTCACTTGTAGATTGCGTCAAGACTTCAGTTAAGGAGTACCATATAAGATAAGTCAGATTTCATTTTTTGGTCGGGTTTCTTGTAAAATAAGCTGAAACCCCGAAATATTGAAGAGCCCATCAGTAGAAACGCATTCCACTTTCATAGAATCGGCTTCCATTTTGTATAAAAACACAGTAGTTTTGCAGTTAATTTAGCTTTTTATCATGAGGTTTAGTGGTGTTATGGTTAATGGGTTGTTTGACAAAATCAAAATTAAATTCTTTTTTTTTGTAGATTACGTCTTGGAGACTCGTCCAGTTAAGGAGTATAAGACAAGTCAGATCTCTAATTATACACTAGATACCATAATTACTATATCAATTAGTTGAGGCGAGGCTTAATTTTGATGTGAAAGGAACTCTTGTACACTATAAAAAGCGTTATCAACTAAATATTTAATGATATAATGAAATATTTAATGATATCTTTAAAAATCAAGTAGAAAAGTAATATGTAACGACAACATTGAATTCTCTTTGAGTTCTGCAGAGAGACTACACTTATTGTGCAGGTTATCTACTTCATAGATCTTGCAGAGCGGTGATTTTTCTAAATGTGGTTGAATATCTCAAAAAGTACGGTAGTTACTGATTTTTAACTTAATTTCTTTGCTTTTCGAGCTCGTTTTACATGATATCCAACCAATCAACAACTAAAATTAAAAAAATACAAGTGTCTGAATGAGTGAATTGATGGGCTGACTTCCGCCATCTTTTATTATGTTACTCAGAATTTCCAAGCCTCTGTATATACGAACCATTCCCATTATTCTAGTGAGTACAACAAGTCCACCAAGTAACTCTTTGTTGGCAACTCTGTAAGCGAAACACTCTTCATCTCAGATTCTGTCTTCTAAATAGGTCTGATAAAAAACTAGTCGTGTAATCAGTGGAAGTAAGACACAAGTATAAGGAAGCGGGAAATTGTAGTTCCAAGAATATAGCCTACACAATAACGGTAAACATAATCATTCTGTAGCTCTAAGGATATATATATAAAATTTGATGAACTCTCTGATCAGGTGCCTGATAGTTTCAACAAAAATGTACAAAGTTCTTTCTGTAATGTAGGATAGTGAGAGATACATTCAACTCTTGGATTTATCGTTCCAGATCTGCGTTGTTAATATTGACTTTTTATTGTAAATTCAACAAACTGCACTCAATTTTAATAAATTGTGAATAAATAATATTTATACTCACTCAGGCCAAACTTTATCTTCAAAGGTGAATCTCCATGACTCCAAAACGTTTGGCCTGAGTGAGTATAAATATATTATTTATTCACAATTAAAATTGACTGCAAGTCGTTAAATTTACAATAAAAATTCAAGAAAAATTCATTTATCCATGTAAATAACAATTTTTTTTCAGAGGAGGCAGCCCACTTAGGTCTAAGACCGCCTGTACGTAATTGGATGATGGTGATTGATGAATTGGACCTACAGTTTTAGGTGGGTTCCGAACCACCAGGAAGTGATTTTAACAGCAGAGAACAGAGTCTTTATTGCTGGCCAATTCAATCGGTCACCCGTACAAAGAGCGCCCAGGAGTTTCGTAGCTTATCTCTGATTGAACAGATACCTGCTACGGCACTCGGCTATCACTTCCCCGATGTGGTTTATGTGAAAATCGTCCAAGGTGCAATATATTTTATATTTCAGTACCATGCAATATATTTCATTTTCAGTACCATATCCTTGACAGGAAACAAGGTGTTGATGTAGAGTAGATTTCTCCACCAGTAGTTGGGACAATTGATGTGATCCGCTGCCGGAGGCTCGAACACTGAGTTGTAGTGGAACCATTTCATTGAGATCTGTACCACTCCCAATACAAATAGGTACGGTGTTGTGAGTCTGTAGGGAAATTCATCAGAAGAAATGAATGAATTATTATAGAAACTATTGCGCAAATACTATGATATTGGTGTGCATACGGCAAAATGATTTATAATTCATTTGGTACTTCATACAAAGGTATTTCAACTATGTACAAATGTATTTCAAGGTAGAGTGATTTAAAATTCACTTGGTATTAATGTACAAAAGTATACTATGTACAGGTATATTTCAAGGTGAAATGTAAATATAATTATTGAAGTTTATAATTATTTGGTATTTCATAAAAAATATCATGTTGTGCAATGTACAAATTAATTTCAAAGCAAAGTGATTTAAAATTCAATTGGTAGCTTATACAAAGGAGTATGTACAATAAACCAATATCTTTCAGGGAAAAGTGATTTAAAATCCATTTGGTATCTCATTTTAAATTCAATTGTAGTATTAACTTAAAAAACACTTTTAAGTGGAAATTAACTCACGTTATGGCGTGACGGCCGTTTCACTCTGTTGTCAAGAGCACCGTCAGACGACCCACAGTACACTCTGAGTGTACTGTGAGTCGCTGTGGGTCGTCTGACGATGCTCTAGACAACAGAGTGAAACGGCCGTCACGCCATAACGTGAGTTAATTTCCACTTAAAAGTGTTTTTTAAGTTTATATTACATATTAGTGGAAATAAGATGGATCTTCAATATCATACATCAATTATTGGTAGCTTATACAAAGGAGTATGTACAATAAACGAATATCTTTCAGGGAAAAGTGATTTAAAATTCATTTGGTATCTCATACAAAGAAAGGGTCTTGTACTATGTATGTATTAATATAACATATTCACTTCACCAATACGTCAATGTTTGATTTTCTTGAGAAAATACTTTTTTATTTTTCAAAAATCTTAAATTCTATTTTTAATATTATTTCTTAAGAGAAAATTCTGTGCAATTGGACCTCACTGGTTCAGGTCTTGTTTACTGTACAACTCACAGTACACTCTGTGATGATGCTCTCTACAACAGAGTGAAACGGCCGTCACACCATAACGTGAGTCACAATTTCCACTCAAAAGTATTTTTTAAGTTTTAATTATAATATAGACTACTAGTGGAAACAAGATAGATCTTCAACTTCATAATAAATACTGTTTTATAATATAGAGACTACTAGTGAAAACATGATAGATCTTCAACTTCATAATGAATAATAGTAAATATTCAAGTTAATATGCAAAAGGTTAGTCGATGAATCTGAATATTCCAATATTTTAAATAGATATTTCTATCTACTAGTATTGGCGAATATGTAGCCTTCTATTTTGAAATTTTACAGTAATAACGAGTTATATTTTTACATGGTCATACATATACAATATTTACATAAGATCTGCTATTTTTAAATGTTATACTAATGTAACTAGTTTTATTTGTATATGGGATGAACATATCCAGAATATACAATATATACAACAGATTGACTCAACTCTTTTTTTTTTTTTTTGTTGCTGATGATGCCCACATGAGTCCGAGACTTGTGCGTGGGTAATGAGGTGAATGATTACACATAAATGCCTGACGGTGGAGCGGGATTCGAACCCACGACCGCCTAAACGACAGCAAGCTGAAGTTGCGACGCCCCAACCAACTGCGCTAAGCGGCACGCTCTTTATTATTATTATTTTTTAAATGGAATATACACTCACCTTCCAAACCTGTAAGCTATCATACCAATAAACTGGAGCACACATGACACAAATCCAGTTGACTTTGTAATCTTCGACAGATCGTGTTTAGCTGTGGTTCGGAAATAGAGAAACGATACCAACAGTCCACTAAAAATGGAAAATTATATTTAGTAGGGTGCTTATTGATAAAAAACAGTTGTCAAAGAACAGAAAAATTATAGATTATAAGTTACTTGAAACGGAAAATAATATTTAGAAGAATATTCTAATTGTATAAAAAAATTATGGTAAACATAATGGCAAACATGATACCATTAGCTGCCAAAAAATCAGAAAATTACAGATATACTTAAAATAATCAAGCATGATGTTGGAGAAAACATAATGTTGAGGTCTAAAGAGTCACTTGCAGTCAAAATCGGCTATGAACTACACAAACATACACTACATACTCAAAATAATACAGTAGGTTGTGTTGAGTTTTTTCATGAATTTGTTTTTAGCATTTTAAAAATGGTATTTGATCAAATAAACTATAACGGTGAAATACCGCTATACTGTACGTCATGAAACATGACGGCTCAAAAAAATCAAGTTCCACACTAGAGTTTATCAAATAAATGTTTTTAATGAAAAATTTGATTGAACAACTATGAATAAATCGTGATTATTACATTACATTACATTACATTACATTATTACATTAAAATATTTTATAAGATAAGGTTCAAAACAATACAGGATAAAAATCAACTTGACTTCACGTCATGTAATTAGGCGGCTTGTTAATTTTGCTGTGTAGCAAAAAAAAAAAAATGACTGCGGTGAAAACCATAAAGGTAGATTCACACACATCAGTCACGGCGCGTCTCAGTTCCGAGCTATCCGTCTCGTCACAGTCATAAAATATTGTTACTGGTTCTAATAGCGACTTGTTCATACAATCCAGTGATATAATCGTTTCTCTAATAATTATTTTGTTTTGAATTATAAAGTAGTTCAAACTTTATAAATTAGTTATTTTGAAGGAAAAAGTATATTTAAAACCTAATATCTGTTGATCCATGACAATGTGCGAGTAGAATGGTAGATATTTTTACTTGCTCGAACTGTTGAAAATAAAAAGAAATTGAATATTTCTTTTCCTACAGTGACCCGAGAAAGTGCCTACTTTTGCACTAACTGTAGCATGCAAAATAGTCTATTCCTGCACCAGTGCGGGAAAGTAAATTCTAGTTCGGGAAAGTTATTTTCCACGCTCCAAATTTGCAACCTAACAACACAAAATAGTGAGCATGTAATAACGCAGGTTCCCTATTCTGCATTCAAAAATAGGTTGGCTACTCTGCTTCAGCTGCGAAATAGTTGTTGTAGTTGTTGTTGTTGAAATCGATTTGATTCGAAGATAGGTTATGTGAGGAATTGTCAGGTTATGTATGTCCTGTTTTGATCTCTTTAAATTACTTTATACAATACTGTAGGAACAATTTAACGTGTAATACGAGTGCAAAGTATTGTTTCTGCAGTCAAGAAACTTTTTTCACTCACCTTCGGCTCGTGAATAAAACTGTTTCTCTCAATGCAGAAAAACGCTATTTTTCACTCTAGTTACACAAATACCTAGCTATTCTCACCTGTTTTCGGGCAGGATGCACATCCTCAGTGCCTCATATATAATAGAGTTCTGCATATCGTCTAAGTGATGACATCTACTATTTAATTTATCTTATCCAATACATCTTCATAATAAAGTTATTAGAGCTTTCCCCTTTTTTCATTATAAATAATAAAATCAGTGAAAAACTGAATAGTGAAAAGTAAAAATATTTCCAATATCAAAACTGACACTGTATTCCTATTCAAATTATGATTTTTACTCACTTAAACTGGGGGTATTAGAATGCATTGGATGTATTATGATTTTTATTCACTTATACTGGAGGGTGCAATAGAAGCGAAATGCATTTTCCAGTGTAAGTAAAAATCATAATTACATCTAATGCATCCCACCAGTGTAAGTGAGTAAGCCAAATTTTAATAAAAATACAGTATCAGTTTTGATATTAGATTGCTCAATAAGTATTTCGTCATGGAAAGCATCACAGATATATAAAAATATTGAATATATTGAATGTATATTATCTAATGCATCTTCATAATAAAGCCACTAGAATTTCCTTTTCCATTAAAAATAATGAAAATGACTCACAAAAACCAGCTGTGCACAAAACAAAATTTGTTTTAATCAATTAAAATAAAAAAATAAATAAAATAGAAGGAAAGAACACTCACCTGATAAAGAAGAACGTATCAACCGAAAAAGCAGCGTTATTAATTGTTTGAAACAGCAATTCTTTCTCTACCACATTGCGATACATCATATTGTCTGAAATAGTACAAGAAAATGTACTGAAAAATAAAAAATACTGAGCTAGATTGTACTGAGATCATTATTTCTTCAGTAACTCCTCATTGAGAATGCGGTGAAGCATTTCACATATCATCACAATTTGACATTTCAATTTTGAATTTGAATTTTTCTAATCCAAAAAAATCTTCATAGCAGGTTTTAAGCTTGCAAATTACTATACTGCCAATTATAATTTTAATCAATACATTATATACAACATAAATAATCAATTTTGAATTCATTATAGTGTTACCAATATTGTAGACTTCTAAAAATTTTGGCAATGGCGGACATTAACAACAGCATTCAATAGCTCACGGTTAGAAACAATATTAGCCTACACTGGCATTATTTAAAAAAAATAATAATTTGAATTGACGAGAAATAGATTCCATAATTTTTTAGACGTGGTTCAATATTAATTTTAGATAAAATTAGAAAAAACTGAAGGTTGCTACTAGAAATTCTTTTATATACAGTTAATGAAATAACCATATGTATGTGTAACTGACTTATATACTGTTTGTAAACTTTGTGTTGATTTTCTGTATTCATAATAATTATGTTCACTCTTGCATTTTTATGTTGTAAATAATGAAATCCCTATTTCTTTTATAGCCTTATAGTGAAATAAACGAATGTTGGATCTATAAACATTAACAGTGTTACACCGCATACCGCCAACCGTGCCTGATGAAACACAATAACATTGCGAAATGGCCATCACACAAAAGTGAGTGTTGATATTCCATTATGAAATGGAACTCGTTTTAATAAGAATGTAGCCTTTTTAAAGTAAAAATGATTTAAATTAAAGGTGATCTTTTTTTGCAGTGGCGAAAGGTGATATCGTGGAAGGTATTCATAATCAATAATACGACGAAATTGTCACAACCACATTTATTAAAAATATTGAGAAACTAATTTCTCAATGTTTTTAAATGTGGTTGTGACAATTTCGTCTTATTATTCATTAAAGGTGATCTATAGTATATTATATTTCCGAACCAAAATTTCCAGTAAAATGTGAAAATGTAAAGCATTCCAATTGGAACATAGGAATCTAGTAATAATAATGCAGTATTGGGCCAAATGCCTATTGCTTCTTTAAGTTCATTTATAATTATTATATCACCCAAATCGAATAAATTGATAAAATAAGGTCACAATAAATTCAATATTGATCGTTGTAATTATATCTATCTCTGAGAGCCAAATTTTAAAACTATAAATTGATATTGCATTGCAATACTTTCATTATAAATGTGAGCACTTATTTCAGGTGTATGATGACCATTTCGCACTGTTGTAATGCTGTCTTAGACACGACTGCAAACTCCAGCCATGTAAGTGTAGTGAGTAATCGATAAAGTAATGGATAATTATTGAAGTTAGTATTGAATGTTGAATCATAGCTTTTACTCTGTGGAGGAGTAGGCTACTTAGAAAGCAACATTGAACTCTTAATTATGAAAGGTTTTATTACATTTATCAAAAGAATAATTGATATTATTTTAATAAAGAACTGTCATACTTTTTATGTATTTATTTTGTGTATGGGTATAGTATACCCATATTTTGTATATGGGTAATTTCTAACAATGTATTTCTGACATATTACATTTTATTTGTAATTATTTGTTACTGTGATGTATTTTCCAATGAAATTAGACGTTTTTTATGATTGAAATTAACAATTTCTCCTACAATAAACAGGAATTGAATTGAAAGCAAGTAATCATATTCACTGTGAAAGTATTGCAACATCAATAATTATCTATATACACATATTTATGAGCGTTCCTCCAGTGTCTTGACTCGAAGGACTCTTGAAATCTCTCTATAAATACATTAAATTTAAAGAACCCCTCAAATCAAGAGTCACTGATACACTGAAGGAACGTTCATAAATACGGCTCAACGTGTCAAACTTTGGATACCATGTGAGAGTAGAATGCATTAATATGAAACTTATCATGATACTATGTTTTTTTCCAATTCCAATATGAGAGATTCTTCACATACATACCAGAATACTTGAAAGCCACGATACAGGTGTGACCCAGTATAACCCAGGCCATGCTTAGTGATCTCAAGCCATGAACGGTGGGAATGGTATCGGCACCCACTGACTTATCACAAATTGTCATCATATTCCTCCTCACTGAGAACGAAAGCATTACTTCGCGTAGTACTCCTGAGCAACAGAAAAAATACTATATAATATAGTTTTTGCACATTGTGACATGAAATGTAATTTAAAGAAAAACAATTTTGAAACTACTTGATAAATAAATTTAATTCATTTCAATTCAATTTATTCTCATTTATCAACAATTTTACAGAATTAAATATCTATCTAATTTTCAATAAACTTAAGAGATAATAATACAATATACAAAAAAGTAAAACATACAAAGTCTATCTCAATGAGATAAAGCTAGCATAAGCATAAGCTTGTGCGCTAGCAGTGAGTCAAATATTTTAATTCACTTATTAAATAAGTAAATTTGATATCCTGTACAAAATTAGTACAGGATATCAAATTTAAAACTTCTGATGACCTGCGACCTTGCAAAAAAGAATACTTTTCTTTAATATAACTTTTTTGTAAGTTATTGCTTTCTATTCATGAACAATAAATCAATTTCAACTTATTCTCCACTCAAAAATAAAATAAATAAATATACACATAAACATATTTTCAACTTAAAACATTACTATTTAGTATTTGTAATAAGTTTGAACATGTATCAGCAAAGTAAGCTTGTGATACAATTTTCTAATGTTTTCCAGTTCAATTTTTCGTTTGCTTTTTAGTATATTCCACGACAATAAAGTGGCACAACATACAGTCACTTGACAGCCTAACTATAGTTGACTAAGCGTTGCAGTATATCAAAGCCAAAGAAAAATAAATCAAAACAGTGTAATCAAATTCCTAATTAAGGAATAATATATTAAAATAGTCGACATAAATCTTTCTTAATATAAATCAAGCTTATCTTACAATTTTGAAATAGAAGTTGCTTTTCACCAATCTAATGAATTCAACAAATGAAGCTCCATTCATACTGTCATGTTTGTATTTCATCAATGTTATATCAATTTGTGTATTACTTGTAAAAATAATTTTGACAAATAAATAAGTCTAAACCAAAATCATTGATAAAATAAAGTGAGTTTGATGTCTGCAGATTTTTTTAAGGACATATGGAATGTAAATACTATTGATTAAAGGTCTCATGTTGTAAGAAACTTGCCTGGAAATTATATAAATAATTGTTGTTATAGCTTCCACGAATAAAGATGATTCAATACGATGAACACAAACATCAACGCAATGTCGTGTAAATCTTGAAGTTTGGTCAACATAACTGGATTTGTTTATCAGTATTCATATGTCATACTGAAGTGATAGCCGAGTGCCGTTCAATCAGAGATAAGCTACGAGACTCCTGGGCGCTCTTTGTAAGGGTGACCGATTGCATTGGCCAGAAAAATACCCTGTTCTCTGCTTTAAAATCACTTCCGGGTGGTTCGGAACCCACTTAAAACTGTAGGTCTAACTAATCAATCACTGTCATCCAATTCTTCACACACGCACAGGTATTAGACCAATGTGGGCTTCATTCTCCAGAAAAAATACTACATTTGATGTGTCGTATGATATTGCATTTTCACAAAGGTATTTTGGATATTTTCAGTATTATATCAATCATTAATCATCATTATCTAACTTATTACCCACACACAAGTCTCAGACCTATGTGGGCTACATTCTCAAAAAAAGGATTTCTTATAAACTTTCAAGCGTTTCAAGTACTGGAAGAAAATTGAAGTTTTGCCATGCGTTTTGAAAAAAATGGTGATTAATGGAAATAATTTCTTTACCTGGTTTTTTGATAACCTCATCACTTGCTACCGAATTACTCTCTGTTGTCACAGCACTGCCATCCAATCCATCAGTCATGGTACCTATAAATATATAATTTATTTTATAATCTCGAATTTTTATGTCAAAAATTTTTTAAATATTTCAATCTCTATTATTCAGCCAAATAAAATTATAAAGCACACAAAAAGTATTCATACAACAATGGAAATAGTGATCAACGATTTTTGCCATTTAAATTATTTTAATAAGTTTTGAGTATTTAAATCAATTTTATTAGTATTGTATTGTTTAATTTATTTGTTGTTTATTCACAACTCATAATCAAGGGGGAATTTCAGGTTTTCTATAGGTTCGACTAAGTTCGACTTTGTGATAGTTGAGACAGACAGGACTCTTGTAAGAAATTCATGAGGAATATTTATTTAACTTTTCAAGTGAATTAAACGACTTGCAGTCAAATTTTATTAAAAATAAGTAGTATTTCACTTACTTTTGAAGGCCAAACGTTTTTGAGTTGTTGAAACCCATCTTCAAGGCATCCTAGATATCGATGTTGGTTTGTTGGTTAGAAGAGCTGTGGTTTCTGTATAATGTGGTCAAAAAGTTTGTGTGATTTAAAATTTAACTGTTCGTTGAGGATGTTTTTTTTATTGTGTGTGGTGTGTTTGTAAATTTCAAATTGTTCCAAGGTGTTGAGTTCGTGTCCTTTAGATTTTATATATAGAATGTGTAAGTTGGTAGTGATGTCAGTAAAAGTGTGTCCAGTTTGAATGATGTGGTCTGCAAAAGTCGATTCTGTTTTTGTATGTAAAGCTTGTAAATGTTCCTTGTAGCGTTGTTTGAATGCACGGCCTGTTTGTCCTATGTAAAATAAAAACCCAACATCGATATCTAGGATGCCTTGAAGATGGGTTTCAACAACTCGAAAACGTTTGGCCTACAAAGTAAGTGAAATACTACTTATTTTTAATAAAATTTGACTGCAAGTCGTTTAATTCACTTGAAAAGTCAATATTAACAACGCAGTTCGTCATGGAACAAGAAATCCAGGAATATTTATTGTGAATTTATAGGTTTAATTCAGTTGAAATTTTATTTTTATAACTTATTTGAAATTTCAGTAGTCTTATAAGTTATTTGTATTTTTGAATTTTGTATATACTGATTGTTTTGGCATGTGAGAGGAATAAATTTATTTATTTATGTTTCAAAGCAGTAATAATTGAAAGTTTCTAATGGCATGAGTGACGATTTTGAATCCTCATCAATACATGAGACAATAAATGTAGACAATCCAGTAATTAACTGAGCTTTTTCAAATGCTATCCAATTCTATACTATTCTTTATATTTGGATTTAAAATAATATTATGTTATTTTTTCAAACTATTTGGTTGAATTTTCGCTTTGAAAATTTCTGACATTTTTGTTTTTTTTTCTCAGGTCAGTTTGTCAGCAGAAGTGTTCCATCTAATTTCTATTGAAGAGGATAAAAAATCTGGAACTAAAACCAGTGAGTGAAATATAGATATTCAGCAGTAGCTTATCTGAGAAGAATTATTGTCTAAATTTTGGTATTTGATTATCCATGACAAACTGCGAGCAGAGTAGTTACTTTTTCCAATAAAAAATAATATTCTTCAAAAAAAAATATTGTTATGAATTTAATGTAGGAAATTTCGTGAGAATCTTGGTTAACTTGAGTTATCATACATTGCTCCAGTAGTTAATTTATTGATCCTTTCACATTTGTGAACACCTTGATACACAGTTTTAGTAGTTCATGGGTATAATTGTTTTTAATCTGAATTAAATAGTCTTCTTTCTTTCTGTTCCCAATTATCTTATGGGGCCAATTAATGGGTAATGTTAATTTGAATTATTTGATTTTCTCTCAAGAGGGCATCTATTCTTTTATTCTATCGTTTACAGTCTTTATGTGAATAATTGTTGTGTAATGTAATTTTGTAAATTATGTGAATAAATTGAATTGAATTGAATTGGATATTTTAAGCTAGTATTCATACGAGCTGCAAAACAACCTATTCTCAACATTTGGACTTTTTGCAATTTTGGATTTTTTAATGAGTTTATAAAAAATTCGATGTAATATTTTAGAAGTTTTTAAATAATTTAGCGCCGACTTATAAAGTGGCTTATATTAAATTTAAAATTTTCTCAGTTTAAACTGAATGCTTTATTTTAAACTTCTCAGTAGGTGAGTATTTATTATTGATTATAATTTCATTCAAGTCAATTTCTTTTTTGTTTTAAAACTTGTTTTATTTCCAATCGTTTTGATAAATTATTCTTACAACTATTATTAACATTTTTCATTTTCCTTTTATTAACAATTTCTTTTTTGTTTTAAAACTTGTTTTATTTTCATTCATGTTGATAAATTATTCCTATAACTATTAACATTTTTCATTTTTCTTTTATTAACAATTTATTTTTTGTTTTAAAACTTGTTTTATTTTCATTCATTTTGACAAATTCTTCATATAACTTTTATTAACATTTTTTATCTATTTTAATGTGTTAATGTACTAACCGTTATTGTTATTCTCAGCATTCATCTCCACCTTGACAACTGACTGTCCACTCCTAATCGAGTTATGGTGAATGTTTTTAGAAAAGACAAACGTGTAGTTGTCGTAGCTGAAGTTTCTGTCTTTGTCCATCACATACTCCAAATAGAGATCGAGAAGAGTTCCAATCAGTAGCAGAACAAATACAGCTGAGCTCACAATTCTGTAACAACAAAAAAATAATAACAATATTTTTAATGAATATTGACAAAATGGTTTCTACTTTTCTGCAGATTTGTTTCAATGTCGAGTATGTTTCTACTTTCTTGCAGATCTTACAAAAAGAGGAAGACATATTGTTTTTTTTAAACATAACCTTGATTAATCGAGGCTCGATAATTACAAAAAAATGAATAGCTACAATTTACTGTAATTTGGCCCACTTCACACCCCCAAAACCTGCTTATCTTTTCGATGGCCTCCTGTTGCGAGGAACCTATGTGTGAAAGGTCCTATTCAATGCTGTCCACTTTAAAAACCATCTTCTAGTTTTGGCAGCCGTATATCGCACTTGATTTCAGTGTGGATGGTCCTATTCAATTATGTGTATTTCAAAGTCCTGCTTCTCTTTTCAACGGCCAAAAATCTTGGTGTGAAAGGTCCCATTTAATTTTATTCATTTCAAAAACAATCTTCTAGCTCTGGCGGCCACCTATTGCACTTGATTTCAGTGTGAATGGTCCTATTTAATTATGAGTATTTCAAAGACCTTTTTTTGATGGACAGAAATCTTAGTGCGGAAGGTCCCATTTAATTATGCTCATTTCAAAAACAATCTTCTAGTTCTGGCGGCCACCTCTTGCACTTGGTTTCAGTGTGGAATGACCTTTTTAATTCTGTTTATTTCAAAGACTTGCATCTCTTACCAACGGCCAGGAATCTTCATGTGAAAGGTCCCATTTAATTTTGTTTTTTTCTCTAAAACTATCAACAAGTTCTGGCGGACACCTGTCGCTCTTGATTTCGTGTAGAAGGTCCTATTTAATTCTGTGTATTTCAAAGACCTGTGTCTCCTTTTGACAGCCATCTATCGCAAGAAATCTATGTGTGAAAGGTCCCATTTAATTTCCTTCACTTCAAAAACCACATTCTTGTTCTGGCGGCCACCTGTTACACTTGATTTCAGTGTGGAAGGTCCCAATTAGTTATGTTTATTTTAAAGAAACTTACCTACGGCCGGGAATCTTCATGTGAAAGGTCCCATTTAATTGCCTTAACTTCATAAACCATCTTCTAGCTCTGGCGGTCATATGTTGCATTTGATTTCAGTGCGTAAGGTGCTGTTTAATTCGGTGTATTTCAAAGATCTGCTTTTCCTTCTCTTGATTTTAGTATGGTAGGTCCAATTTGATTCTGTTCATTTCAAAAACCATCTTCTAGTTCTGGCGGCTACCTATTGCTCTTGATTTCTGTGTGGAAGGTTCTATTTAATTCTGTGTATTTCAGAAGCCTGCCGCTCGTCTCAAAAGCCACCGGTTGCATTCAATCCCTGTGTGAAAGGTCTAATTCTATTGTGTGAATTTGAAAACCCCGATAAATTAAAAGAGAAGAATAACATTTTTGTGGTTTTACTTACATAAGCGCCCAGAAGAGCGGGTCTTCGGTGATAAAGTAGGCGTTGTGTGGAGACTTGACAGATGTGATCTGCAGAGTTCGATCCATGTCAAGCATCGCTTCACGCGCCGACAGCTCCACCAGACGAGATGCATCAAGAGCGGTGCAAGAGAGAGGCAAGCAGACGCCCAATAGCTGAGAGCGAGGCTGTAAGGAACAAAAAAAAACCAAATCAATTCGAACTATACAGCTCTTGTTCTTGCTTTTGTTATTGGAGCTATTTCTTGAGTTGAAAAGAGGATGAGTAATCAAGAAAGTATTAATGCAAGATGATAATAATAACACTAATACTCATTTATTAGCATCAGGATAATCACTATCTCAAAATTACGCTCCTTCAGTTTCTCTTGACTCGAGGGACTCTTGAAATGTAATGTATTTTTTATTATTTTTATTGCTGATGATGCCCACATGATTCCGAGACTTGTGCGTGGGTAATGAGGTGAATGATTACACATAAATGCCTGACGGTGGAGTGGGATTCGAACCCACGACCGCTTAAACGACAGCAAGCTGAAGTTGCGACGCCCCAACCAACTGCGATAAGCGGCCCGCATAATGTAGGCATTTTAGTAGACACTTGAGGAACAATCATACAGGCTACATGGGCATTTTTTTATAAAAATAAATAGTGCTTCATTTCCTCCCCTTCCAAACGGGCTATAGGCCTAGTCAGCCGGCTACACCTATACAATACACTGATTCACACTCCACAGTGAAGCTACTGATTCTACAGTGTGTTACTGATATGCTTGCGCTATCTGTTAGTGAAAATGGGAACTATCTGAACAAAAACTAGACATTCACTGAAATTAAAAACTTTTCCTATTTTTATCAAATAAACTGATGTAAATGACTCAGTATGAGATTTTTATTCAGAGTTAAATAGTTGATCAACAATATTCAATAAACAGAATGCATTTTAAGACACTCCATCAATCACACAATTCATTCAAATATTCAAGAAATTGTACCTCTCGCTTACGTTTCTGGCGTGAGCTGAGTCCGCACCTTCTGAAACTTTTCATTCACTAGCTCTGGTTCCACTTCAATGTCGAATAAATCTTTCGCCTTTTACTAAAGATTTCCGTGGAGTGGAACAAATGATGAGTCTAATCTCAAATTTTTCCTGTGCTCGACCGAAAGGTTGAGCCATAATCTAAGTAACAAAGTTCATACACAATCCTAGGTCATAGAAATTATGTCTGCTATGTTGAATTGACTTACGAGTTACACTAATTAGTATTATTAACAAATGTTTCTTACTAAATATGGAATAATCAGCCATTATTTTAAATATATCCGCACGTTTTTCAAAAATTTTCCCGAATATTTTCGTGTACCAGGCAAATATTGGTACAAGGCTGGAAATTATTCAAACAATTCTAAGCATCCTCATGCAGAGTCCCCTGAATGTTCGAAATTTTATGTGTTATTGAGGTGCTAAGTCCCCCAAATTTGACAATTTTTCGCCAAAAACAAAAACCATCTACTGCGTTAAAATTTATTCAATTCTAAATTAAAGCAAATTTGATTGCGATTGGTTTATGATAATACCAAATCGGTTTGGTGTTTTGGGACAATGCATTTTTTAAATGAAAATTGTTGTTTGTTATAATTCATTGTAAATTATAAATGTCTTGCAATAAACTGGAATTGAATTGAAATTCTGCTTACAGTTGGTGTTATGTGGCTGTTGAGCTTGACGAGTGTTCGTAGCATGAAGAATCCAAGTGGGAAGGGAGCTCTCTCTTGCTCTTGTGGCTGTTCGTTGATCTGATAGCAAAGTGTTGCGGATCCCACCCAATAGTTGTTACCCCACAAAAATCCTCCTCCATATTTGCCGCTGGCATCGCTCACTGAAACACAAAATAATTGAATAAATTAATCAAAAATATTTTTAATAAAATTCAAAAGAATGAAAACATTTTTTAAATGATTTTAAATTGATGGAGTTTTTTGAATAAAATACATTTATTGACACGAAATTAGAATTATAAAACACACAAAAAAATTCATTCATAAGCTGACGCTGACTAAAACACAAGATAATTGTATTAATTAATCAAAAAGATTTTTAGTAAATTGAAAAGGATGAATTAATTTGCAAAATGGATAAAAATGAGTATATTTTGCAGTAAAATAAATTTATTGTCAAAATAAAAATTATACAAAGTACACAAAAAGATCTACACTTAATTTGACGCTCACTGAAGCACAAAATAATTGAATAAATTAATCAGAAAGATCTATTGAAATCAACAAAGATGAATAAAAATTGGTATATTTTCAAATAAAATTAATTTATTGATACGTAATACAAATTGTACAAAGTAGGTACTCGGAAATCAAATAATCAAAAAGGTCTAGTAAAATCAAAAGGATGAATGGAATCAGTAAAACGTATAACAATTGTTATCTTTACTAATAAAATAAATTAACTAACAAAATAAAAATTATAAAAAGAGCTATACATAAGTTGACGTTCATCAAAACACAAGATAATTTAATAAATTGATCAAAAAGATCTAGTAAAATCAATAAGGATGAATAAAAAATTAGCAAGATTGATAAAGATGTGTATTTACAAAAAAAACTGGCACAAAATAAAAATTATAGAAAGAAGCCCACTCAAAAAGAGCTGTACGCAAGTTGACGCTCACTTAAACACAAATATATATATATCGAATGAATGTTTTGCTAATATTAGTCCATGTGAGTACAATAGAGCTCTTCTCTAGTTTTAAATACTTTAGCTCTGTTGGTTGGGATAAACTATGCAATATTTGTCTTGAAAAAGTACAATATGTATCAATTTTTTAGGTGAATTCAACGACTTGCAGTCAATTTTAATTAAGAATAAGCAATACTTCACTCACTCTCAAGGCTAAACATTTTCGAATTGTGGAGATTCTTTTTCAATTCTCAATTAAATAAAAACTTAAAAAACACTTTTAAGTGGAACTTATGACTCACGTTATGGCGTGACGGCCGTTTCACTCAGACGCTCAGACGGCGTGACGGCCGTTTCTTGACAACAGAGTAAAACGGCTGCCACGCCATAACGTGAGTCATAATTTCCACTTAAAAGTGTTTTTTAAGTTTTTATTATATTAATGGAAACAAGATGGATCTTCAACATCATAATCTTAATTAAAATTGTCTGATCGTTTAATACACCTAAAAAGTTACACCCAACGAATTTTGTCATGGAACAAGAAATCCAGGAACAATATGTATGTTTATATCCAATCTGACATGAATTAATGGAGTTTTCACTTTTTCAGAATACATTGTTATTATTTTCGATTTTTTTTGTGACATGATTCAGTAGCTCGCTATAATAATGCTGTATATTTTACAATGACAATGATAAGTCATACTTTAAATAGTTTAAATTAAATCGATCATGCTTTAAATGAAAAAATAAACTAAGTTTATTTGAAGAAACACGCATACCAACAGCCAATAGCATTTTAATAGCCTATCACACTGTTCATCATAAGCATCTTCGTTCATCCATCTTTTTTTTCATTTTTGTCTTTCTTTTATTGAAATTGAAAGTTCAGTCTCTCATTATCTTGTGATTATGTTCAAACTTTTCATTGCCGTTTTACTTTTTTACATAATTGTTTTTGTTTATTTTAGAGAAACATTCCTGACATGTTTCTCAAGGAAATCATTTTAAATATTGGTTTTTTGGAGAGCATATATGCTATTCATTAAATTTATTATTTTTATTATTATTATTATTATTATTATTGTTATTATTATTATTATTATTATTATTATTATTATTATTATCATTATTATTATTAATATTATTATTATTATTATTATTATTATTATTATTATTATTATTATCAGTCTATAATTGGGAATACTTTTACTGAAAAGTAGGCTAAAAGTTATCACTTTCGTAATTGTTATGTATTTCTATTCTTGATCATTTATTGTACTTACTATAATAATATATATTTATTCTACAATATTGTAATAAAGAGTCAAGTGGAAGAAAGAGCCGACTGCGCCCCAACTTCACTCTCTTAGGAAAAATAAAGGTGAGCATTCTATTCTTTATTATTTTTCTCCCTCTTCGAATTCAACTCTTTTTTTGTCTTTACTTCAGGTATCCTACTAAAAACGCGTCATTAAATAATAAGGTAATAAACTTGAAACTGTATTAGTTGTAGTCTAGCCTCAAAGACACAGGAAAACACAGACAGCACACAACATACTCAACCCACGCTACTTCTAAGATTTTAATATTATTATTTATTGCATAAGTCATTGAACGAACGAAGGAAGGAAGGTGTTGAACGAAACCAGTTTAGACACGCGGAATGCGGTAAAACAGAGAGAAAGAAGGTGAGAGAGTGAGAAGGAAGAGCGTAAAGAGGAAGAAGGAAGATGATGCAAGAGAGACTGCAAGAAGGTTGCAGTCATTACCATAAAGAGGCGCGCGCGGCCACCAAGCCGCTCAATGGCAAGGCTGGACGTTGCTTAACCTGAGGCACACCGGAAAACGAAAGTAGTTTGCGGCTGAAGTCGCATGTCATGAGCGACTTGTAGGTCGCATTATGCAACAGTTAACAGCTGACTCAAGTAGCAAGCTATGTGCGACTTAGGGTCACATTATGCAATTGCTGAATCAAAGTCCGATAAATAATGGCAAGCTGTGACCGGTTCCGTTATGCTTTCCTAGTCACGTAAAACGTGACGGAAACTGAAAATTGAGTTCCGATTACACTAGAATTCTTTTTTGTATGTTAACAATAATAAGCGGATGACTTTTATTGATGGAGAGACCCTTACAGGCAGATCCACCACGCCGTTTGAGTCATGTTTTTTGTAGATTACGTCTGGGGAACTGAAAGGACTGTTCTCTGCTGTAAAATCACTTCCCGGTGGTTCGGAACCCACCTAAAACTTTAGGTCCAACTCATCAATCACTATCATCCAATTCGTTACCCACGCACAGGTCTCAGACCTATGTGGGCTTCATCCTCAGAGAAAAAAATAGAAATAGAGTGTCAGTTTTGATATTAGATCTTAAATGATATTTTATTTAATTGTCTAACTTTGAAATCCTTGATAATCATTATTCAAATTGGTCAAACTAAGTTTAATTGATTTATACAATCATTAAAAGTAAAAAATCCTAATGCTAATGCTGTATAACCAGTTTGAGATCTTTCTGCAAAATATGACATGATTTTATGAGCTTGGGGTAGAATATAAAAAAGAAATTAGTATAAATATATATCATATATATTTTATACTTGAATAAATAAATATGTATACAAATAAATAAAAGAAAAAAGAAATTAGTATAAATATATATCATATATATTTTATACTTGAATAAATAAATATGTATACAAATAAATAAGAAAAAAAGAAATTAGTATAAATATATATCATATATATTTTATACTTGAATAAATAAATATGTATAAAAATAAAAAAAGAAATTAGTATAAATATATATCATATATATTTTATACTTGAATAAATAAATATGTATACAAATAAATAAATTATTTCTCAAATTATTTCTCAATATATTAAATATTATAGTCTTCTACATACTACATTGCGAAATTTGGGATGGATTATTAATGTAATAAATAGAGTACTAATGTAATTAATTTTTAATTTGTAATAAAACTAATTCTTGATTATGCCATTCTCCAGACATTCATTTTTATCAGTATTATCCTAATATTTTATATTTTCTGTGATGGTTTCCATGACGAAATACTTAATGAACAATCTAATATCACAACTGACACTGTATTTCAATTTAATTGGCTTTACCCACTTATATTCGAGATGCTAGAGGAATGCATTTCACTTCTCAGTGAAATGCATTCCTTTAGCATCTTTAATATAAGTAAGTAAAGCCAATATATTAAATTTAAATACAGTGTCAGTAGTGATAGATTTTATATTTATAGAAAGCTTCAAAATACAATTTTGTACATTGGGCCTACTCAATAATTATTAACAGTAGATCATAATAAAGATTATCAGATCGGTATACTGACCATATTTATATTACTATTATCATTCTTACTGTTATTAATATTTATTATGATAACTTCCTATCATTCATATTGATATATTAATAATTATTTTAAAGAGAATTTGAGAATACAATTTTGTACATAATAATAATAATATTCCAAAATAAAATATTATAAATTAAAAAGGATTAAATCATGGTATAAAAATTAACAAATCGATGTTCAATCGAGAAAGTTGAAACCTTGAAATTTTCAGTTCAGTTTTCGTTCAGTTCTCGGCGGCTAGGTGAACGTAACTTCAAGTTCCTCCCTCCTGGTAAGTTGACTCACAAACCTGGTATCACCATCCTCCCGCCTGGTACTCAGTTCTTGACTCCCGAGCCTCCTCTCATCTATTACCTCAACTTTATGCTTCGAAGCAAGTTGTTACATAAAAAATATAGGAAGTATGAAATGTGGGAGACGTAAGCGTGTAGCTTTTAAATTGCAGAAGTTAATATCGAAGACCATTGCTGCAATAGCTGTTGATCTGTTGTTTTCTTGAGTTCAGGGATTGCTTGGAAGAAGTAGACAATTATAGCCTGTTATTTTTTATAATTTTTTTTCAGATCATATCTTGAGGACTCTGGGTATGGAGTAGAAGACAATAAGTTAAGACATATCAACAAATATATTCCATTGCGATTCTAAATACTCTAGTTGTAATTTATTACAATTTCAAACATTAAAAATGGCTGATGAAGCTTCTTTTCAGAAGTGAAATGCATCCCTCAAGCATCTCTAATATAAGTGAGTAGAACAATATATAAAAGTGATATACAGTGTCAGTTTAAATATTAGATTAAAAATGTATTGCTTACACTTGTATCACTATCACTGTATTTTTTTTATCATTACAGTAATATTGTATGACGGTTACTGATTACTTATTCATAATTTCTGTTCAAATTGAATCTATTGCTCATTGGAAAAAATGGATTTCTTCACTTCAAAATTGTAGAACCAATGCATGTCCCAATCTGAAATAATGCAGAAAACACTTTGAAGTATTACATGAGCTTTATTAACACAATCTAACTCACAGGAGACACTCATAAATAATAATAATTGGGCAAGAAGTCCATAAAATAAACAACGGTTTAAAAACTCAGAACTAAGAAAGGGTACTCCAAACATTATTGATATTCAGAATAATAATATTAATAATATCCATGACAGAACATGTTGTTTGAACAAAATTTATTTTTTGCAATTTCCACTATTTCTGATGAGATCCGTAGTGGTACAGAACAAAAAAAGTACAAAGTAAAATACAAAAGTTGAACAAAAATTACAATTTTGATGCTTTTGCTACTAAATAATTATACAATAATATTGTAAGTGTAGTTGCAATAGCAAGCAAAATTGTATTAATATTGTATAATTTTTACTATTGTTATTAAGTTTGACAAAAAATAAAGGAATAAGATAAAAATAAATAAATCATAAGGTTGGAAATAGATTAATTACTGCTATTTATTCACCAATTTAAAAAAAAAATCTATTAAATAATGAATTCTTCTTTATTCTATTCACTCACTAATTCTTTTATCAAAATTGTCTTGAACTGTCTGAACAATACGGAATTGGGTAGTTACTCAAGTGGAGTTATGCAGCCGCAAGAATTATTATTTATTAAACAATATTTACTCCAATCACTCTAGAACGCTCTGAATAAAAAGAATTAACATTGTTCTGTTATTTATTGATTGTTATATATGTTTTTATGGGGGAAACAAAACTTCTCTCATTTACTCCAAAACACTCAAGATAAATTGATATTTATTTTATTATTTGATGATTTATTTTCTATTTTTCTTTGTTTTCTCATCATTTTCTCCATTTGAATTATTGCCTTGTTAAAAATTTATTATCTCTTACTACAAGTTGTGGAATAATTTTCAAATTATTTATACTTTTTCCACTATGAGAAGTGAATTAATTTCAAAATTATTTATTTTTCTTCCACTAGATCCAATTACAATATTTTATAATAACTTCACTATTAATCTACGAATGGTATAATTATCGACTTCTTGTAGAATATAGGCTGCTTCTCAGGATCCTCCCATCTTTTTTAATAATACAAAACATCAGTAATGGTTTTAACAAGCATTACGAAATGTCTTATCATATTACTTTAACAATGAATGTAGGTTAACTCTTATGCTGAACAATTCACAGGCTGTTTTCACTACCTGACAGGTGTCTTCTTATATTATTAGCTCCTTATTTCGTTATTAGTGAGGCCTACCTCCATTTTATTAGAATGCTATTGTACAAAATGATTGTGAAATCCCGTTTGCACACACACAAGAAATATTAATTAATATACATAGACTGCTGTGAGCGAATTCGGTTTTGTTATGGTTACATAAGTTTGACAGTGCTGGCTCAGTGTTGTAATACGAGAGTCGATACTTGGAATATCGATTATGCACGTGACAGTCGATTGTGTTGAAAGGTCGATTTCCAATTCAACAAGTCACTCACCTCTGCCGTAAAATGTCTAGAACTAGAAGTGACTTCTAAATAAATTTAATAATGAGGATGTCATAGAATTGCGATACCAAGTGTTGAATGTGATGGACAGAAATGTGGGTGGAACTTGATGGAAGAGAGAGAGAGAGAGAGTGAGAGAGCGTAATAGAGAGAGAGAGTGAGAGATTCAGATAACTTTATTTCAGTGAAAGTACAATAATATTACTGACTATAATCTTACAATAAATGACATCACCTAGATTCATGGAAAGATAGTAAACGGTACAAAATAGATACGAGACACTGTTACAGTAGAAACAATTAGTCTGGGCGCGTGGCTCTGGTTTCACTACTAGCCGTCCTGTTAAAAGTTGACTAGTTGACCTTGAAGACATCTGCAGCGTCGCACGGGCCACATGTTTTTAGAAATGAGCGATAAACACTCCCCTCGCCAAGGCTGACTACCAAACGGCCGTGCGCCCAGACTAATTGTTCCTACTGTACTATTACACTGTTTTGAATGTCTGATGACTGACATTAATAAGAATGTTTGGATAATAAATGAAATAGAATATCCAGGTGATGCATTCACATAGAAGGGCCGAGTTAGGAAGAGCCCTACCTTACACTCAGCCTACCGTTGAGCCCTTACTAGGATAATTTTGAAGCTACTTCATATGTAAAAAAAGTGATATTATCCAAAATTTTGACTTACGCGATTATAATACAAGAATCCGAGGAGATTATCACTTGGTGAGTCACAATAGTAGCTTATTCAAACAAAAACCAAGTTATATTGGTAGGAAACTCTACAACAAACAACCACAGTTTTTAAAGAGTCATGAAATATAGAAAAACTGAAAAAATATTTAGTTGTTAAAGCTTTTTACAGTGCACACGAGTTTCTTTCACATCAAAATTGAGAAATCTAATATTAATACTGACACTGTATTTCACTTTTAAATAATGTTTTACTCACATATATTGGAGATGCTTGAGGAATGCATTTCACTTCTGAAAAGAAGCTTCGTCAGCCTCTTCTGAAGTGAAATGCATTCTCAAGCATCTCCAATATATGTGAGTAAAACATTATTTAAAAGTGAAATACAGTGTCAGTTTTAATATTAGATTGTTCATTAAGTATTTCGTCATGGAAAACATCAGAGATCAAAATTGAGCCTCACCTTGACTAATTGATATAGTAATTTTGGTAACTAGTGTATAAGATTGTATAAATGTTAATCAGACTTGTCTTATACTCCGTAACTGGAATCTCTAAGACGTAATCTACAAAAAAAAGTCTATGCAGAATAAAATAATAAATGCTAGTAGAATATTTGACAAAATAGTAATTAGCAAAGTTGAAGGATTGTATGTGAAGAGATTGGAAGCTTTAATATTATAATATTATAATACAATATTAATACTTAATATTATACTACAATAAGAAGTGAATAAGTTAATAGTTAAAAAAATTCCCGATTTGCAATGAAGAGGCTGACTTCATATGATTGAGGGAAAAACGTTTTAAGTAATTAGAAAACTATTAAAGGAAAATTGAATTCAACTGCTTAAACTAACCAAGCAACAAGCAAGGGGGATTGAAAAATAAGAATTAATAGATTAACTAAAGCTTACAATCAATTGAAACTAAATTAAAAATTAAAATTGAACACAATAGTTTTTGGGTGTTCTGAACTATGTAGACAATTATAACTATAATTACGTTAAGCGGCAAAATACTAGTAATAGAGAGAGATTGAGATTCAGATGGCTTTATTTGTGCAAATTGTCAATGTACATGAATGATTAAAGTGTTATTAAGATTAGTAACTCTCAGATCCAATAGTTAAAGTGACGTACAATGATTTTGGAAAAGTTAGCATAAAGGTTGAATGGTTGGAATTGAAAAGATTATCAATACAACAGATATATATTTTAAAGGATTGAACAAGAGAAAGAAATTAGATTAGATTATCTTTCTTTATTGATGTAAATTTACAAATGATGCATATGAATGGTTAAAAACAAAATTATCAACATTACATAGATAGTATAGTAAATTCAGATACTGCTATTTTTATAGTGCAAGATATTGTGTACAATGATCTCATTTGTATGATATTAATGATATTAACTAGTAATGACAATCTAAGTGATGCAATCACATTATATGGCGAAGTTTGGACAAAGATTCGTCCGTTCTTGACACTTATAACCAGAGAGAGAGAGAGAGAGAGAGTGTGTGTGTGTGTGTGTGAGAGAGAGAGAGGTAGGCAACACTCATTAGTGTTAAAAGTTGAAAAATAAGTCATTAACCTGGGTAAAGAAATAGATCTGTTATTGACTATGCAGTCAATAAGTAATGTATTAGTAAAAACATTTCCTTATTTTGAAAGAAGCACCTGGATTCAGGGACGAATCCCGGGGGATTAAGGGGTATATCCCACTCTAAAACTCTTAACTGACATGGTAATTTATTTGTGTATTTTATTGACTTTTATGAGGACATTTTCAGTTGATATCAAAATATTTTCTCACTTTATAATCCCCCTCAAAAAAATTTTGTCCCTGCCAGGAACTAAGATTGATATTGTTTTTTATTTCTTTTTTTCGGAGGATGAAGCTCACATAGGTCTGAGACCTGTGCTTGGGTAATGAATTGGATTGATGAGTTGGACCTTCAGTTTTAGGTGGGTTCCGAACCACCGGGAAGAGAGCAGAGACCAGAGTCTTTTTGCTGGCCAATCAAATCGGTCACCTTACAAAGAGCGCCCAAGAGTTTCGTAGCTTATCTCTGATTGAACAGATACCTGCTACGGCACTCGGCTATCACTTCCCTAAAAAAATTGTATTACTTGCTCCAAACTTTTAGTCACCTATTAATCAACTAATCGTCTTTTCTAACAATTATTATACTATTACCGGTATTCAGTTTTGTTAAAGAGAGAATATCGGCTCATTTATAATGCGCATATATTTATAGACAAATCGATTTGAGAACTTTAGTTCTAAAATGAATGAATAATTTATTCACAGGCCAGCTGTAATAGCCTGATAGAAACTTCCCACTGCAAAAAATGGTAGCTTTTTTCTACATTTGACAGGCAGCTTTAAAAACTGGGTCAGTATTATATGTTTTAGACCTTTTTTATAGATTGATTTGCTAAATCTATTCGAGGTTCTAGCGATTCAAGATTTCATATTTAAAAACGTTTCTTGATACAGAATATTATAATCATATTGAAATCATAATACATATTATTTGATTTTGGTATAATATATTTTACCATTATAAGAGAATGTTTCAGACTCTTCTGATTAGAATTAGAATAAATTAGCGATCAGCAAATATAAAAATATACATGGATCTTGTCAAAAATTCTTATTGTCACGTTCGATTGCCATAACCTTCTTAAATTATTGAAGATTATTTCAATACATTCCCAATTACAAAATTATATTGTACAAAGTTAATTATACTACAGTATTAATAGAAATTATAATAATAATAATAAGGAAAAAAAATAATAATGATAACAATAACAATAATAATAATAATGATAATAATAATAATGATGATAATAATAATAATAATAATAATAATAATAATAATAATAATAATGATAATAAAGTTATGACAATAACATTCGTCAATAATAAACTGTACATGATATTACCGGGATGAGTAATATGAACAAGAAAAAACTTACAGAGGTTTGGATTATATAGTTGACATTTTGTGAAGGAAGCAGTTTTGAACAGAAAGCTTCTTATTTCTTTTCATCGGACTTTTAATTTTATTTGGATCAATAATGGATAAAACATGTAGCCTACTCCTATTTGAAAAATATGTATAAATGTGACATGATTGTGTTTATGTCCCCTCTCTTCGTTGAGGATGGGACTCAGGTTCTGAAACGCGTCCGGTATTATTCACAAAAGTGATTACTGTTGCAAATACAAGCCTATAATCGTTAAAATCGACAGTACCAACTGTTCATGTAAGGATGAAAACCACTGGAGAAATACAAAAAAGAATAAATAAAAAGAAAATTATGATTTCTATTTTTGTTTAATATTAACTTATAGAGAAAGAAGTGATTATTTCGATTGGTTAAGTGATTTTCCATTTTTCATATTGGTTTTAACTATGACTAGAAAGGACAATTTTATGAAAAATAACATAAGAACAATAAAGAGCTCCACTGGAACAGTCACATGGGTTTGGAAGGAATGCTACCATACATTGAGAACCCTATATAAAGTTAATATTATTTATTAGAACCCTAATAAAAACCTACTTGCTGTTATCTGTCGACGATACTAGCGCTTCATGAGGGCTAGGGAAGTGATAGCCGAGAGCCGTAGCAGGTACAGATACAGATGAGCTGCGTTCTCCTGGCCGCTCTTTGTAAGGGTGACCGATCAGATTGGCCAGCAAAAAAGACACTGTGTTCTCTGCTGTAGAATCACTTCCCGGTGGTTCGGAATCCACATAAAACTGTAGGTACAACTCATCTATCACCATCATCCAACTCATTACCCACGGACAGGTCTCAGACCTGTGGGCTTCATCCTCAAAAAAAAAAATAATTATATGTATTATTGATATCCAAGTTTAGAAGAAAGAAAAGAAGGAGGTGAAGGGAAAGAGGGATAAAGGAAAAGGGACTATTAAATTTGTATAACAGTTATGACATGTTCTAGATACCGCGATTCAATTGAATCGGGCAACCTGCTATTTATTCAATAACAAAGTCATTTATACACTTTTATAGTCACTTTTCTACTACTACTACCACTTCATCCTTTTTGCAAAATTCAATTGAACACATGCCAACGAAGATGCAATAACTCACAGATGAAAAGTTTCTTAATAAATTTCAAAGTTCAGTATTTCACAAATGCGCATTACATTTCCATTATGCAACTATCACTTGGAATACATTTATTGTAGTTTGTAGTTGAATAAATTTTCATTAGCTTAGTTTGTTTCATGTTTGTTTTCACACACAACCAGTTTTCCAAACACTTTGCCATTGAATTTTAAATGCAAATTGGAGTGGAAAAATGACATCATAAATGCTTTAAAACTTGAGCTTTGCTTGTCATGATTTATTTATTTTCAATGTAAAATTGTAAACTTTGAATTGGAAATGCATAGATGAATACGATCTCTATGAGAATATATAAGTACAAATTATGAATTGACTGTACTGGTATTGATTTATCAGATTAGGTCTATATGTATTGATGCATGAATTTTCTAATAAAATACTCGAGTATGATTCCTCGAATAACCTCTATAACAGATCTGTTATAGAGGTTATTCGAGGAATCATGTTCAAGTGTTCATTTAGTCTAATTATGTCTTTAAAAATAATGTAGAATTGTAAGCCTGAACATGAGGATAAGTGGAATAAAGTTAAATCCTAAAAATGATTTAAAGTATAATTCATACAAAATTTAAAACACAATATATATTTTTTTAAATTCAATCCCTTACGATACAATCTAATATTAAAACTGACACTGTATCTCATTTTTATATATAGTTTTATTCATTTATATTGGAGATGCTAGAGGGATGCATTTCACTTCTGAAAAGAAGCTTCGTCAGCCTCACGGTACCCGTATAATTCAGTTGTAAATGTAGAAAAACTCAAAATGAGAAAATATGTTGTTTTCAATTTTTGAAAATCTATTAAAAATATGACAAAGTATAGGGATTTTTTTAATACTCCACAATCTGAATGACTTATGTTGTTATATTATGTTGTTATATAAATAATGTGCTACTTTTTTTTGAGGAGACCTGTGCGTGGGTAATGAGTTGGATGATGGTGATTGATGAGTTGGACCTACAGTTTTAGGTGGGTTCCGAACCACCACGGGAAGTGATTTTACAGCAGAGAACAGTCTTTTTTAGCTGGCCAATCTAATCGGTCACCGTTACTTTGGTTCTATAATTTTATTTTGAAGTGAAGAGATTCATTTTTTTCCAATATGTTAATTATAGATGAATTTGAACAGTAATTATAAGTAAGTAATCAGTAATTGTCATACAGTATTACTGCAATGATAAAAAAAATACTGTGATAGTGATACAAATATAAACAATACATTTTTAATCTAATATTAAAACTGACACCGTATTTCACTTTTATATAATGCCAGCAAAGCCAATCTAATCGGTCACCGTTACAAACAGGACCGACGAGAACGCAGCTTATCTATCTGATTGAACAGATACCTGCTACGGCTCGCGGCTATCACTTCCCTAAACTATCACTTCCCTATTTGAATAATAAATTGTAATATTTCAAAAGAACTTTTTCCTATTCTAATGAATGTAGATTAATAATTTTCTTATCATTAATTTAACTAAAGTATGAGACTGATTTGAAATATCCATTGAAATAAAATTGTTTCCTATCAATTACAAATTTATTTAATAGACAAAACACATTTAATTCTTGATATTCTAAATTTAATGGACCAATCCATCACATATTATATTCTCTTATTATGAAAAAAGTGTTCGGTAGTATCAAACAAGCCGGTGGTTCGGAACCCACCTAAAACTGTAGGTCCAACTCATCAATCACCAACATCCAACTCATTACCCACGCACAGGTATCAGACCTATGTGGGCTTCATCCTCAAAAAAAAAATAATAAATAAAAAACATATCCTTGAAAGGTGATATAATTAATTTATTAGAACTGGAATCTAAAAAAAATATCATTGTAAGAAATGAAAAGAAAACATTTTTCAAATCAAATCCTAAAGGATCTTGATCTCTATGGAAGTGAACTCAATTAACTCTAATTGAACACTGTTCACTTCTATAATTTTCAAACTCTTACAACTTGAGTGTTGAAATCCACAATCTTTACTATGCCTCAATGCATAATGCAACAATTCAAAATATTTTTTTCAATAATTATTTTAAATTTGAGCTCAGGCCTCAGAAGATTGTGCCTCAATGCATAATGCAACAATTCAAAGTATTTTTTTCGCTAATTATTTTAAATTTGAGCTCAGGCCTCAGAAGATTCATTGCTCAATAAAAGACGGATTATACAGAGGTTAGAAAAAAGAGATTAGAAGACAGAATAATTAAGTACAAGAGTGTGAGGCAACTTTGTTCATATTGTAACAAAAGTCAATGATTTCGTTTTGATATTAATCATTTTTTAATAATAGTCATGATCATTCGTTCATTTTTTCTCTTATAAAAAGAGGCTACCATGCAATGAAATCCTCACAGAGCTTATAACTAGCTTAGGTTGAGAGCGGAAAAGAAAAGGCGAGATTTTTAATGATAGCATGCAGCTTGAAACTGAAATGTTGCAATTTTTGTAATAGAATCGTGACAAAATATCACTTTTCTTTGACGATTTTGTCACCAAAGTGTATCAAAAATTAATTTTAGAGCTGTGTTGAAAATAATTATTGTCTCTTCCAGTGAATGGAATAGTTTTGCAACATGGTCGATCTTAGAGATAAGACATGGCAGACTGTTCGAAATTGATTTTATGGAATGAAAGAGCTTTATAATTAGGTGTAGGCTAATAATAAGTTGTGATAGTCCTAGAGAATTATTATACTATTATACAATAATTCTTCTAACCAAACCGGCAATGAAGAAAACACTGACGATCAAGGTGCTGTTGGAAATTAATCGTCACGATTCGAAAACGTTTCAGCCTACGTGAGTAAATATTTATTTATACTTTATTAAAATTGACTGCAAGTCGTTAAATTTATCACGAAAAGTTAATATTACAAACGCAGATCGATATGTATCTATTTATATAAGATCAATTAAAATATCAGTAGAACAATCATTTCTTTTTTTATAATTTGTGAGTTGTGATCGCACATGCACTTACTATCATTTTGATTTCATTTACTGTGATATTTGGAAAATGAAAAGGGTCCATCCATGAATTAGAACAATTTTTCAGTAAATAAATAATTTAATTTATTTTTTCTCAAATTGTGAGCTGTGGTTTGACATTCATCATTTCCTATAGTTTTGATCTCATTTACTCATTACTGTGATATTTGGAACCTAAATGAAGGTTCACTTTTGTGTTGAAGGAAATTGAATGTGAGAAAAACAATTTATTTCATCTTCTATCAATTCGAGGATTTATGATTAATTAGTAATTATCATTTCGATTTTATTCAATGTGATATTTGAAACCAGAAAAAGGCTTCTTTTGTGGGTTAAAAAAATTATTTATTTAATTTTTCCAATTTGTGGATTGATAAATTTAACGACTTGCAGTCAATTTCAATTAATTCAGAATAAATAGGTCTTGAAGATGAGCCTCCATGACTCGAGAACGTTTGGCCAAAAGAGAGTAAAATTATTATTTATTCTCAATTAAAATTGACTGCCAGTCGTTGAATTGACCATAAAAATGCAATGTTTCTTTTATTTTCTCCTTTTATTTCTGGGTTCTGACTCTACTATTACAATCTAAATCATTTTGATTTGTACTTCTCTTGCTTCGACGCAATCCGGTTCTGTGACAAGAAACCATGAAACAACCTCTTCTATCTTCCTTCTCCGTTTTGTTACCGATTTTCATCAGTTTCCCTTTCATCCTACGCATTATTCGTGTGTCCTTCAACTCACTTTCACTAGGGTATGATTATAATCGGGAAAGAAAAGAGAAAAAACATTGTACAAAGAGAGAACTGACTGAGAAGCTGTAACAAACATTATCTTGATGGAATTTGGTCGTTCTGTATTGCTGTACTGTGTATACTATAAACTATAGTTAACAAGATCATAAAAACCTTTTACAAGAGTTTATTTACGGAAATCACTGCTGTGTACTCTATGGAGGCTTCTCTTTTCAATTTAATTGGTGCAATGAAAAGAATGAACGGAAAAAACCAAACGGACATGACATTGAATTGGTGAGAAAACAAAATTGGGAAATAAATAATAAGTAATGTAATTAGTGTAAGAATCTGACGTGAATAATAAATGTGATTGGAAAGTAATCTAGAATAACTTATGTAACGCCGAAATTGTAGAATAATTTCAAGAGTAATGAAATGTACTGAATATTTAAACAGCCAAAAGTCATAGGTTTGTTTCCGTGACACATCTAAGTCTGAACTGTACTGAAATAAAAGTAATAAAGATTCCATTCAAAATTTTAATTTCAAACCGAAAACGAAGTTGAATAATTTGACTTTTATTTGAAATTTTGTTCAGGTATTTTCTTATTTTATTTTTTGAATTTTAGTGAATTGCAAGAAACATTTCAAATAAGAATTATTGTAACTTACGTCAAATTCTATTAAAAATACATCACAATCGTCAAATTTCAAATAAAAAATGCATTGTCACAAAATACCAATTATAAACAAATTGGTTATATGAATACTATTACAGAACAAGTGAACAGCTATCTAGTGAATGTATAATAACATACAGTACTTTTGGAAAAATGTGATACAGTGTCAACTTTTGGAAATGATTGAAAGCCAATGTTGCTTTTAGAAAGTAGTGCTCCTCCGCAGGAGGAATCCTTAAAAGTTATGTATGATTCAATAGGTATTTCTTCATTTCTGCTTTAAATTTATTCCTGTCTGTTTCTAAACATTTTATTTCATCTGGTAGTATGTTGAAGAAGGTTATACATTGTTAAAAAAAACCTTAAAACTTTAAACCTTAAATCATTACGGAAATCATAATGCATAAAAATCTAAATGCAAAAAAAACCTAAAGAAGTTTAGAAGGTACAGTCCAAAAAATTAAAAAATATCCTGCTGTATAGCTTGAATATGTAAAGATAAATGCTCTGAAAATAATTTTGCATCAAATTGATATGTAGAATACTGTATCTTGTTTTTTTAGTACTGTAGTTTTTTAGTACTTCTTTATCTTGAGTATTTTTATAAATGCAAGCACATTTACTATTTTTATACAAGCAATCCACTATTATTTTTTTTTTATTTATTTGACATTCTCAATAGTTTAAGAAATAACAAGCATATACTTATCTAAATTGGAAAAGTCTACCAGAAAGCACATAATTTTTTTCTGGAAAATAATGAATTCAAAATTGACACAGAGAAAAAAATCGCTCAAATATAAATTGACGGTAATAAACACAAATTTCTATGTACAGACTAACATTACAATATACTCACTTTATTAAAGAAAGCATAAAATAAACTGCTATAATCTGGTTATTTTTTAATCTCTTCACATTTACACTGGTTCGGAACCCACCTAAAACTGTTGGTCCGACTCATCAATCACCATAATCCAATTCATTTCCCACGCACATGTCTCAGACCTATATGGGCTTCGTCCTCCGAAAAAAATCAAATATGCTACAGAAATAAACTCAATAATTGAAAAGAATCTGATTAACAACATAATGAATAATGAAGGAATCTATAACAATGATAAGGATATAATTTGAATGAATCTCATATATTAGGCCCTTATAATACAGAGCCACTTCAGTCGCGGTCGCGAGCCACAATTTAGGCTAAATTACATCAGTTGAGCGTCTGACTCAGCTTAATAGCGTCAATGTACATGAATACTTAACATGTTCCATCAGAACCATCAGCTGATATTTTAATCAAATTTACCTGGCTGGTGCAATTTATGTTTTTGTGACTTGCCACCGCCACTAAAATAGCTCTGTATAATAGATGACCTTGACTATTCGTTCGCGGCGGGAAATTTGAAACTGCTTGTCACCATTTCTAATCAATAATAAAAATTCAACTTGAAATAGTTCATTTTAATAGGGGACTGTCCAATTATTTATTTAAAGGAACGTTTTTTATTTAAAAAATGAAAAGAGCTGACTTTAATAGAATACATCAATCAATAGCAATGACTGAGGCAATAGCAATGATTCGATTAGGATGGCTATAAAAAATGTTTCGTATTATCCTCAAGAGGACAGCATCTATAATTTTGTGAGATATTGAAAGCATGATTCTTTCAAGATGAAGACGTGTGACTAATATTAAATAATCAAGAATTGGAATTTATAAGAATTGAAGAAATAATAGGAAAAATTAGAATTATTATCAATCATTAACAATGACTAGAAAATTTTATTGAGATAACTATGATTATTGGGGCTTATTATTGTCAACATTAATTATTTTTCTTTGTTGTGATCTGGGAAGTATGAGTTTATCCAGGTCGAAACATGCAATAGGTCTGAATTTAATTTGATTTTAATTTATTTCAAAAAGATTACATCATGCGGATGCGACAGGCAAAGCCAAAAACCGCACTCCACAATAAAATGACGACTAATTATTCATAGCTAATAAACGCCTGTGATGTTTTCCATGACAAAATACTTGAACAATCCAATATAAAAAAACTAACACTGTATTTCTATTCAAATTATGGTTTTGTCTACTTAAAATGGAGGATTACATTTCGATTCTGAGGAGGTGAAGGCTGATGAAGCTTCTCCTCAGACGCGAAATGCATTCCCCTCCAGTTTATGTAAGCAAAAATCATAATATAAATGGAAATTGTTTTTTGACGTAAAGAATAAATTATCAATAACTTACATCAACTCATAATTAATATGAAAATATTAATATTTATTGCTAAATATTAAGACTGCGCTTGGATGGGTGACCGTGCTTCAATGACTTGATGTTACAAGCTTTATTATCACTTACCCGGTGATTCAGAACCCACCTAAAATAGTAGGTCCACCATGTTCACCGTAACATGGCACAAACGGCGAGGTGGAACAACCCGTAAGGGTCTCCCCACCATTGAAAGCCATACGCTTATTATTATTATTATTATTAATATTTATTGTAGTACAGAAAGATTATAACTATCAATCATTGATCAATCAATGATAGTTATGGAGTTATTAATAATGAATGATAAGATGAAGTTGTCACAATCACATGCATTAAAAATAGTGAGACCTATTAATAGTCCCAATTAATAGACCTAAAAATAGTTGCTTACTATTTTTAATAATTGTGGTCGTGACAACTACGTCTTATTATTCATTATGGATATCTTCCAAAATATCACCTTCACCACTACAAAGAGAACTATTAATAGTTAATTCACTAAATTTTAGCAAAATAAGAATCCTAATTAACTGGTGTAGGACGAAAATGTTGTCTTGTCACAGATAATCATATTTCACAGAATGGTTAATTGATTAAGAAAATACCTCACAGTTATTGTTGACACTAAGAAATTTAGTTTTATAGAAAAAAAGCATTTCAATAGATTTTTTGTGGATGAAGCCCACATAGGTCTGAGACCTGTGCGTGGATAATGAGTTGGATGATGGTGATTGTTGAGCTGGACCTACAGTTTTAGGTGGGCTCCAAACCACCGGGAAGTGATTTTACAGCACAGAACAGTGTCTTAGTATTATAGTCACTCATCCAAAAAACTGATAATAAAATTAACTAATATCCAAGACTTTTCTAATTTCATTTACTTATTCTTCTTAATAGTCTATTTTTTGAAAGCCTACCTAGGTCTGAGACCTGTGCATGGGTAATAAGTTGGATGAAGGTGATTGATGAATTGGGCCTACAGTTTAAGTGGGATCCGAACCACTAAGAAGTATTTTAAAAGCAGAGATCAGAGAAGTTTTTACTGGTCAATCCATTCGGTCACCCTTAAAAAAAGGGCCCAGGAGCCAGTGGCGTAGCCAGGGGGGGGCCCATGGGGCCCGGGCCCCCCCGAAATTTCAGAAATAAAAAATTCTCAAATAACTAATAGATAAGAACTTATTGAAGCCGAAGGGTTCTATCTGTTTTGTTGTATTATAACGAACAGATTACAGAAACACTGTTTGTGTAATGGAATATAGCTACAGTTATAGTCAGATTAATGCATTTTTCAAATTTTTCCTCAATAGTTACTCATATAGAAACTTGTTAGGACTCAAATTGATAATTTTGATTTAAAATGAGCTACAAAATCGAATAAAACATGTTAGAAAACTGTGACTACCAAAATTATTTATTTATTACATTAAATAAAATGCAATTTTCAAGTTTGAAGTGGATTAACTTTGTTAATAATTATTGATAAATCACCTTTTTGAATAAACTCATCTTGTAGAAAATTTAGATTTGAAGTTAAAATTCAGTATAACCCACTAGCCTGAACGCACCCAAAGTTCATAAAATCGGGATTTTATAAATGAAAACACACAAATAAATGCAAGTTCTATGCAAGCGTGTAAAATCAGTGTGCTATGATAAAAAAAATTCCAATTTCATGAGCTTTGGGTTGGGTGCGTTTTAGGCTATTGACATAAATTATATGAAACTTATAATAATTAGTATTAATTTTGAGATTCAGTACATGAGTTTTTTTTTTTTTTTAAAGTTAAGTATGATTAGTTCCAATTCAAGGGTTTTGACTCAAAATAGTCACAGATATCGGTATATCAAACTTTATCATTTCAAACCTGGTCACCTAGGTTCCTGGGTAGTAATTTTTCAAAACTTTCTTTTGAACTTTAGAGCCTAACAAGTTGTCTAGATTAGCTTTTAACACCACTAAATTTAAAAAAAATTCGGACCCTCCTATACCCCAGACCCCCCCCCCCTTGGTGAGCCCCCCCCCCCCCGAGATTTGATCCTCGCTAGCCACTGCCCACACCCCCCGTTGGTGAGCCCCCCCCCGAAATCTAATCCTGGCTACGCCACTGCCAGGAGCTCGTAGCTTATCTTTATCTGGCTGAACAGATACCTGCTACGGCCACGGCTATAATAATATTACCCACGCACAGGTTCCAGACTTATGTTGGCTTCATCCACAAAAACATATAGTTTCCATTGTTAAAAATAAGTTGTTTATTAATTTGACACTTAAATATTCGTGTGTTATTCTGATCACATTTGAATTAAACACTTACATAAATATTACATACGCGTTTGGATGGGTGACTGAGCTTCTACAACTTGATGTTATAAACTTTATCATTTACCCGGTGGTTCAGAACCCACCTTAGATAGTAGATCCACCATGTTGTCCATAACATATGGCTCAAACGTCGAGGTGGAACTACCCTTAAGGGTCTCTCCAACAATAAAAGCTATACGCTTGTTATTATTTTATTTACGTATGACACGAGCCGTAGCAGGCATCTGTTCAATCAGATAGAGATAATCTGCGTTCTCGTTGGTCCAGTTTGTAACGGTGACCGATTAGATTGGCCGGCAAAAAAGACACGTTCTCTGCTGTAAAATCACTTCCCGGTGATTCGGAACCCACCTAAAACTGTGGGTCCAACTCATCAATCACCATCATCCAACTCAATACCCACGCACAGTTCTCAGAACTATGAGGGCTTGATCCTCAAAAAAAATGACAAAAAATGATCCTGGAATAAATGGATTGTGCATGAGTTCACAGCAACACTGTTCAACTAACAAACGCAGTTTCATATCCTTTGTTGTCAGCATCACAAAGATATATCGAAGAAAATAAATCTGTATATAATTCTATGTTTCCGTATAATATTATATCTATATTGTTAGTTGTGGCGTGCACCTATATCTGGGCTATGTCTTGTGACTATACCTATGTAGTTTTGACTGTAGCTTGGAAAACAGCAGACAACCGAGGACAGAAAGAACATAATGCGTTGGGTTTTCAATTGGTAACCTTCATGGAATTTGAGACATTGCCCAATACCGTTGTTTCCAGTCTCGATTATGGCAATGCTCTATTTTCTTCACCTTACAGCACCTTTCTCGATATAGAGCTCCACTACAGAGGGCCTATATTTTGTCTACTATAGCTAGTGCAACTGCTACACCAAATATTATGTTATTTAAGATTGAACTACCGCGCTTCTAAAAAATTATCATTTATTTAAGATCTGAGGTATTTGTTCTGCGACAGCTTCCTAGATTGAATGACGAAAAGTTACTTTTTACAGCTTACACCATAGACTCAGATCTAGGGTATTTGTTCTGCGATTGTTTGCTCGATTAAATAACAAAAAGTTACTTATAACACCTTACCATAGACTCTTACTATGGTATCACTTTTTTTGTAGATTATGTCTAGGAGACTTCAGTTAAGACAAGTATAAGACAAGTCAGATCAACAATTATACAATCTTAGACACTAGTTACCATATACAGTATTACTATATCAATATAGTGTATTATATTTATTTATTGTGACAAAATTAAAATAAATATCAACTGTTTAAGTGAATTCAACGACTTGCAGTCAAATTTTTATTAAGAATAAGTAGTATTTTACTTACTCTGTAGGCCGAACGTTTTCGAGTTGTTAAAACCAAAGTCGTTAAATTCACTTAAAAAGTGAATATTAACAACGCAGTTCGTCATGGAACAAGAAATCTAGGACAATAAATGTGAAGGCGCAAAAGACTCAAGTCCAAAACTGGAGGTACATATAAATATTAAATATCAACATATCAGATATGATACCTCAGTAAATCTTAGTAATTCATCAAAACAAAACTTTGATAGGGTTTTTAAGATCCAAAAATTAGGTCTATGGAAAGAGTGAAAGATTTATATAGGTTCAGATTTATATAGGCCGTTGTTCAAGAGAGTACAACCAGCATTGTACAAGAAACCGAGGAGATTATCACTTGGTGAGTAACAGTAGTAGCTTATTCGAACAAAAGACTAGTTATATTTGTAGGAAATTCTACAAGTTACTGAAATTTAAAAGAGTCTTGAAAATTTAGAAGTCTTGAATAGTTTATTTCATGAGTGCGTTTGTGCCGTGCCTGTTGCACTCTCAAATTTTTGTATGCAAATAAATAAATAAATAAATATACAAATATTTAAAATCGATTGAAAAAATATTTAGTTGATAAAACGTTTTATAGTGTACAAAGAGTTCCTTTCATATAGAAATTAAGCCTCACCACAACTATTGATAGAGTGATTATGGTAACTAGTGTAAAGAGTTCCTTTCACATCAAAATTTGGCCTCACCTCAATTAATTGATATAGTGTATAAGATAAATAATATTGTAATTGTTGATCTGACTTTTCTTCTACTCATTAACCGGAGTCCCAAGACGTAATCTACAAAAAAAAAGATAATGTTCAAGCAGAGGTCTAATTGAATGGGTTTTTAAGGTTTCGAATGACTAAAGAAAAGTGGTACATCAGCAATCAAACAACTATCAACTATAGAGAAAAGTGTATTAACCATCATGAAAAAAATGTATTTATGTACTTTGTATCCACTCAGTATTTTTTTTATCAATCATATTAGAATAAAAATTGTTTATTAGCCTAAATCAAAAACAATATAAGTATAAAATATGAATATCTCACTATATCTATTAATTTCGAATTCCTCAGAGTGCTATCAAATATACTGAGGTCTTCCACAATAACGGATATTGACAACAGCATTGAATATCTGATGAAACACGATGAGTGCTACAGTACAAAAATATCAGTCACCGCCGGGAATAAAACCACGGATCACCCAATTGCCAGTCGGGCGCCTTTTAATCACTAGACTCGTCGATTTCTATCAGATATTTGATGCTGTTGTCAATATCCGCCATTGTGGAAGTCTTCAGTTTAATAGCACTTTCAGGAACTCCAAATTAATAAATTATGTTCTACATGTTTGACAGTTCCTTACAAAGCTTGAGAATATACAAAGAAGTCATATTAAATACTTTTTCTCAAACTTCTTGATTGATGGTCTCAAAAAAGAAACAAAAAACCACTAATCTCTATGTTGAAAAATATTCTTGACATTTTTAGTACTCAATTATACCTTCAATGTATGTGACCATTTCCTTCAATATAGCCCACGACATCTCTGAGTTTGGTAAAAACACATCACGCTTCCAAAAATAATAGTGTTTTATGTATGAAATTTCCGCAATTTATTCAATCTATCACAGCATTGATTTGTTCAGTGTTTCCGATACGTTCTCATAAGTGATGAAATATTTCAGCCAAATTAACTAACTACGGTACCTGAAACCTTGGCAAAGAACTCAATTTCGTTGTCAATTATTTTTGATTTCTCATCAAGAAGCAAGTTTTTATGTTTGACATACACACACATGCACACACATACACAGAATATGACAGGAAATCTTTGATCGAGAGTACCATATTCGGGAAATGCTTTACTGCCATATAAGAGTATTGCTGTTTTATTTCAGAGTTGAGATAAAATCGGCGAATGTACATTATTATCGTTTACAGCCTCGATATAAGGTAGACAAATAGCCTAAAGTAGGTACTACATAGGAATCAGGATATACTTTCTATGTGTCTAAATCATATTTTAAAAACAGGTCCTTATTATTCGGCAACACTAACTAGTGATTACAACTGTTATTTGTAATAATTAGTTCACGAACTATAATTATAATCTTTGATTTTTTCGCCATGGCGATGCGTATACTTGATGAACAATCTAATATCAAAACTGACGCTGTATTTCTGATGTTGAAGATCCATCTTGTTTCCACTAATATAATAAGAATTTAAAAAACACTTTCAAGTGGAAATTATGACTGACTTGATGGCGTGACGGCCGTTTCACTCTGTTGTTAAGAGCGTCGTCAGACGACCCACAGTAATCTGTGGTTATGGTAAACTGTATTTCTATTGAAATTTTGATTTTCACTCACTTATACGGAAGGGATGTATTTAAAATCAGCCTGGTGAAGCTTCTCTTTAGAAGCGAAATGCGTCCCTTCAGTATAAGTGGATAAACACAATAATTTAAATAGAAATACAGTTCCTGGATTTCTTGTTCCATGACGAACTGCGTTGTTAATATTAACTTTTTATGTGAATTCAACGACTTGCAGTCAAATTTGACTGCAAGTCGTTGAATTCACATAAAAAGAAATACAGTGTTAGTTTTGATACTAGACCATAAATAATTATAATCATGTCTTCATGAGGCGCTAGATATCAAGGATATATAATAGCCTATAAAGTTGTGTATTAGTAGCCTACCACAGACTATATAGCACTAATTTTTGTGTCATAATGATTTGTAGTGGATGACTTATTTTGTACTTACAGATGAGACAATATTATATTTGGGAGTTATTTAAATTTGAAGCAGCTTAAATGCGGAGTCAGTGCTCTATTACATGCTTGAATATTCATAATTTTATGTTTAAATACAGTATTATATTATAGTTTCACTATGTTTAGTAAGGATCAATGTCTCAAGCGTTAATCAAATACAGAGTGATCAGTCGCGCACATCGTCAGAAGGTGATAGAATGGTACAAAAAGAAGAAAACCAAATATATATTCACAAAATTCAATTATTATTAGTGCAATAAACACAAATTACTTTAATTTTACTAAAAATAATTTTTAAAGTGGCTGCCTCGCTCAGTATAATTTGATGTATCAATTTCAAGCTTGATTCTCTTCTCTTGAGAAAACAATTAGTTGACAAAGCAAACTCAACAATACTACAGACCAAACGATTTCGAGCTGTTGAAACCCATCTTCAAGGCATCCTAAATATCGATGTTGGTTTGTTGGTTAGAAGAGCTGTGGTTTCTGTATAATGTGGTCAAAAAGTTACTGACATCACTACCAACTTACACATTCTATATATAGAATCTAAAGGACACGAACTCAACACCTTGGAACAATTTTAAATTGACAAACACACCACACACAATAAACAAAACATCCTCAACGAACAGTTAAATTTTAAATCACACAAACGTTTTGACCACATTATACAGAAACCACAGTTCTTCTAACCAACAAACCAACATCGATATTCAGGATGCCTTGAAGATGGGTTTCAACAACTCGAAAACGTTTGGCCTACAAAGTAAGTGAAATACTACTTATTTTTAATAAAAATTTGACTGCAAGTCGTTGAATTCACTTGAAAAGTTAATATTAACAACGCAGATCGTCATGGAACAAGAAATCCAGGAATACTACAGACTTGATGTAGCCGATTTCAATGGTGTCTAGATTTGTTGTCGGTACTACATGGGATGCTATCTTGCAGAAGTCATCATACTTAATTCAACGAAACAACTTTTTCTGGAACGTTTATTCACGACAAACGTTTTTGTCGCGACTTAATGATCACTGTGTATATTGGGTGCAATTTCATGTAATGTCTGGTTTTGAGGTGTGAAAGTAATGCATGGTCCTTATTCAACGGGTGCTGATATAGGTTTATTGAATATAACAAAATGTTGTCGAGAATATGAGTTTTTTTGGATTGACCTATACCCGAGATTACACTCACTTAGAATACAATGTATACTTAATATACAATATTTTATCAGAAAACCTTTCAAAAATCTCTTTGTTACAGATTTTATTTTAACTTTTCAAGTGAATTCAACGACTTGCAGTCAAATTTTTATTAAAATAAGTAGTATTTCACTTACTTTTGTAGGCCGAACGTTTTCGAGTTGAGAACGTTCGGCCTACAGAAGTAAGTGAAATACTACTTATTTTAATAAAAATTTGACTGTAAGTCGTTGAATTCACTTGAAAAGTTAATATTAACAACGCAGTTCGTCATGGAACAAGAAATCCAAGATTTTATTTATTTCATCTAAGGAAAAGAATCTTGTCCTTATTACGATTTTTATTGTTTTTTTTTAATGTATTACGTAGCTTGTTTTTTATATAGCAGAGTTTTATGTGTTATCTATATGGTATATAGATCTTTTTCATTGTGATAAGAGACTGTTTTTCTGTTTATTGTAAATTGTTGTGGATGAATAAAATTTATTTCATTTCATTTATTTCATTTCATTTCATTTCTTCATTACATTTCAACGTGTTCTCTTGGAGATTAATGATAAGTTGAAATTAGAATAAATTAAAATATGTTCATTGGAAAATGGGAAAAATTCAATAGATATTTTTACAACGTGTTTTTATAAATTTATTGTATCTCATTGTCAAGTTTTACTAATTTTGTTGATTTTGATCTCATTCAGAAACTTCAGCAAAAATTCAAACATACTTTTCTTCTCCCATTAAATAAATATTAGTAAGTGTATTATATAGTGTAATATAAATATATAAGAATATGGATATAAGTGGAAGTAATAGAATTAGAAAGAATACATATTCGAAATAATTTAAAGACAAAACAAGCAATAAGTCTGTTGCACCTTCACACTCGTAAATTTGTCACAATAAATAAGTAAATAAATCGTATGCAATTGTGCCCGTTTAAAAGGTTTAACATTTGACATAATTTGCATACTAAGAAAGTAATAAATTTCAAACAAGTAAATTTTTTAGTTTTTATTATGTGAATTTGAAACCAAGAAATGTAGCAGAAAGGAAACCAAAAAAAGGAAACAAAATAAAGTAGAATAAATATCAGCACTAAATTTCGATGTTGTTGTTTCTCAACACCATCACAAGGCCTTGTATGTCCATGCCGTAGACTTTTGATCTTTTAAACTAATTTATTACAAAAAAGAACATTCTTATTTCTCTCTACAGCAGAAGAACCAAGAAATGCACAGACATAAAAGTGCAAGAAATGCACTTAGATTGAACCGAGTTTGGTTTCATTATCACTGATATTATGTTTTACTAAGGGAAGTGATAAACATGATGAGCCGTAGCAGGTATCTGTTCAATCAGATTAGATAAGCAACGCTTATTTAATTTGATACAAAATTAATTAATTAAATCATGATTCATGGGCGCTCTTTGTGAGGGTGACCGATTGGATTGGCAAGCAATAAAGACTCTGTTTTATTCTGTAAAATATTTGTTTCGATTCCCAACTAAAACTGTAGGTTCAACTAATCAATCACCATTATCCAACTCATTACCCACGCACAGGTCTCAGACTTTATTCATACTTTTTTTTTTAATTAATACTATTTTCTTAGCTCATTTACACACTTTAGATATTTCAAAATAATTTTTCTTTCTTCAGAAACATTTTATGTTATCATAACATATTGATATATTTTAGTTTAACTTTTTTATCAATTGTTTTTTTAATTAGAGGCTGTGTATTTTTATGTAGAATTGATTATATACATGGTGATAATTATATTATCTGGTTTAACTTTTTAGTATTTATATTTGAAGAATATTTATATTGAGGGTTTTAATTGCTCATTCATCTGTTAGTCACATAGGTTTAGTAATTTGTGGTTTATTAAGTTTAACCCATTTTGTTTTTTGGGTTCTTTATATTTAATAATTAGACATGGACTAGTCTCTTTAGGTCTTCTTTAAATAGTCGAATTTTTTTTTTATCGATTTGGATCTCGGAGAATGTTTTTAATTAGGGAATTAATTAATTTTATACCTTCTTTATTTGTGATATTTCATTTTCTTATAATTATTAGAAATATATCTTGTCCTCCAATGATTACTCTCATATTAAAGACATAATAGAGGGAAGAAAACCACGTGGAAGACTAAGGCTGTCTTACTTGCCTCAGATTATGAAAGACATGAGATGTGCATCGTATTTGGAGAAAGGTGGAGAATAGGATGTAATGGCGAGCTGCTCTCAGGGAGCCCCAGAATTGACTCTACTGGAGAAGAAGAATTACTGATAATTTATATTAACCAGATTACTCAACTCATATCATTAATGGTCAAGTATAAACATTATATCAATTCATTCTCTTTGATAAAAGTATTTATTGATATTTTCCATAATAAAATTACATTCATTTTTACATGAATTCTTCTTAGCACATCGAAATTTCTAGTGGGAGTTAACCTGATGTTTTGAAAAATATATCATTTTCAAAATGTGTGAAGAAGGCAATTTTGTAGTTTTGAGTCTCTTGCATCTTCGCATTCATTGTAATTTTTGTCACAATAGATGAATAAATAATTATTTTTTGTTTCAATTATTCTATTAATTGATTTGTATTATAACTCACTTCTTATTCGTCCTACTCTATTATTTTTTCAAGAATCCTATGATGGTTCTTTCTCTCTTTCCAATAACATTGATTGACTCTTATTATTTTGTTCACAACATTACACGCTCTCATACAATAACAGAAATATCACATAAACCACATAATAAAAATAGAAAAGCTTAAACTTCTGAAAGCTCTGTGCTAAACAGAGTCTACTTTCCCATTGGACAAGACCTAGTTACAAACAAAAACAAGGTGTTTTTTTTTGTACACAGGTGAGCGTGAATACTATCCAGTGCACCCCTGAATAATGAGTAATAAATTATTTTGAATCGTCGAATTAAAAAAATAACATATTTATTGAGGCATGATATATTATGAGCTCTGATGAACAAGAAGGAAAAAACAAAACTTTTTTCAAGGACTGGCAACTTTTTTGTGAATCAAGAAGCATATGATATTCTACAGAAATCAAAGAAGTGAATGGTGCATACGCCTGTCAGTACAGCTGATAATAATCACTATAATAATAATAATAATAATAATAATAATAATAATAACTAAAAGCTTCAAGTATTTAGGAGAAATAATTGATGACAATTTATCTGAGAAAGATTCTATAAACCAGCGAGTTAACAAAATGAGACTTGCCTATAAGTTAACAAAGAATATTTATAACAAAAGGTCAATTTCAAAGAATGCAAAGCTCAGGCATTACCTTACTGTCATTAAACCTGAAGCTTTATATGCTGCGGAGTGCTTAACACTAAATAGAAAAGGTGATCGCCAAAAATTAGAAGTACAGGAGAGAAAAATCATGAGAAAAATTTTTGGCAAGCATAATGAGAAACATAATATCTTCACCTGCAGCAATGAAGAAATCTATAGGCATACTGAAAAAATCACGGAGACAATTAGAAAGAGAAGAATAGCATTTTATGCCCATTTATTTAGAATGGATCCAAACAGACAGACACATAAAATATTTAATAAAATAAGCAATAGAAAATCAAAATTTAGTTGGTTTATAGAATCTAAAAAAGATATGCAGGGATTGGATATTACAGTAACTGATTTTTTTGATAGGGCAGGCCTAAGAAGGAAGTTAATAGTAAATGATTTTCCAGAGGAGCCAAAAATTGAAACTTGTTCTCAAGAAAGACGAATTGCTCAGAGTGTCAGGATGAAGGAGTATTGGAGGAGGAAGAAAGAGACCAACATGAATTGAATGGTAAATAAATGCGGTCCATAGTAGGCCTATACAAAAAAAAAAAAAAATAATAATAATAATAGTAATAATAATAATCGTATGACTTATTGGTGAGGAGACTCTTACGGGTAGTTCCACCTCGCCGTTTGAGTCATGTTGTGGGGAACATGATGGACCTTCTATTATAATAATAATAATAATTATATGATTATTATAATTAATATTTTTATTGTTATTAGTATTATGAACCATTGTAAATTCGACAGGTCCTTTAATACTGTGTCGTATCAGTTTATTTTCATCAGATTTTTCTGGTGGACACATACGGAACTGAAGCGATCATCCGCATTTTCCTCCAGGAAACATCATTTTTCATTCGATCACTCATTTATCATTTAGTTCCGTTAAGGTTGGGTTTCCTTCCAATCGGCCCGTTATCGTTATTTAGTTGTTATAGGTTAGGTTAGGTTAGAAACAAAAACACCGCAAGCTGTTGGCCCGCCCACTTAATAGATTTTGAAGGAAAAGATAACAATTACGCAACTGCGGAACACGGAAGAAGTCGAAAGGAAGGTGTTAAGTTACTCCAAATTTTTGTCGAGGGCAACTACTTGTCTTCTATCAGCAACACACACACTCAGGACGTCCTGCACCAAAAAACAGTGGATCTCTACGCAGAATTCAGCATCCTCGAATAGGAGCAATAGCTTGGGGCCAGCTCTATTTGAGCGACATACCGAAGCTTGTTATAAGTTCTTCTACTTTATTGCAAATAATTTTTCTCAAACTGAATGATGCGTACTCGAATTTTCTACTAACCTGAATAATATCCACAAGAAACAATATGGTAAGCCTATATATCTTGAGTATGTCAGCTAAATATGTCTGTAATTGAAACTGTCTTCATATTTTTCTATAAATTATTCAAATATATTAAGTGGGACGAATGGGATATGTTATTGTGATAAACTATTATAACTGTTGTATTGTAGATGTATTGACGTTTCCAATTGTATATTTGTGTACTTGAAGGAATAAAAAATCTATTCTATTCTATGATATATTAAGTTGAATTTCTATAAGCAGCAGAAATTGGTCAGATTTGTTGAAAAAATCTATAAAAATTGCTTGATTTCTGGCTTGATTATTTTCCATTGATATGCTATCAAAGTTATTGATATGTTATCATTTCATTCCAATGTAGAAATTCTGTTCAATATAATGATATTAATATCATACATGTTTGTCAATGAGAATCCCAAAATGGCATCCCTGAGAAGACGGTAGGCTGGTTTGCAAAGGAGAGAAACAAGAAGAAAAGGAATTAAATACGGAGAAGTTAGAGAAGGAGGAAATGAGGAGGGGAATTTTTGGTCCTCCATCCTCAAATGACGCTCCTGAGAAAAGGAGAAGAATTATAATAAGAAGAACATTAGTAAGATGGAGGTGGTTGAGGAGGAGGAGAAGGAGGATGAGAAGGAGGAGGAGGAGGAGGAGGAGGAGGAGGAGGAGAGGAGGAGGAGGAGGAGGAGGAGGTGGAGGAGGAGGAGGAGGAGTGGGTGACGATGATGAGGAGGAGGAGGAGGGGATAGATAGATAAAATGCATTTTTTTCGCACTTTAAAAGTAATAAAAGTACTGTGGGCGAAGTTGAGGCAAAAGAGCCCTCTCTTCCACTTAACCCACAGTATCAAGAAAAAACTTAATTAACAAGTAAAACTAAAGAAATTGTACAATACAAAATATAATAGTTTAAAATTAAATTTTGTTTGAAAGTGTTATAAACACAAAGAGGGAGAAAAGAGGAAGAAAAGAGGAAGAAGAAGAATCCTCTGTGCTGTCAGTGAACTCTTGTGTCTGATGATGATTCGCAGCAGAGCGAAACAATTGTAACAATTTATTGTGAGTGTTTATTTCCACAAAAAAGTACCGTATTTTTTCCGAGTTGAATGATGTTTTTTTGTGGGAAGGAGATGGAACAATGTGGTCTGAATAGTTCAGTGCATTATTTTAATAGCTGTTTTGTGTGCTTGTTATGACTACTAGCATATATTAACAACTTTTCAACACTTTAATTTGAAAGTCAAAACAAATAATCCTAAATTGAGATTTCAACAAAGAGCTAAGTTAATTGGATGTGTCAGTGGAATTGGCTGCTTGATAACATTGAAACGTCAAGATCATGGTATTTAGTTTTCAACGTGAATTCACGCTGAGATAATCTCTCAATTGAGACTTCAAAAGTCTCAAAGTCTCTCAAAGTCCTTGCTGATATTTATCTGAGAAAAGTGTTCAGCAACTTATTTAAAATTAATTATTCACAAATCTAATAGCACCAATCTATTTTTTGTTTCCATTATGAAAACATCTATTATATTGTATGATTTTCCATTTATTTATGACAGTACGTAAATACCCTTTAAATTCATATCTATTCGTGAACAAAAATGGGGATGCGAAAGCCGAGTGCCGTAGCAGATATCTGTTCAATCAGAGAAAAGTTACGAAACTCCTGGGCGCTCTTTGTAAAGGTGACCGATTGGATTGGCCTGCAAAAAATACTTTGTTCTCTGCTGTAAAATCACTTCCCGGTGTTGCGGAACCCACCTAAAACTGTAGGTCCAACTCATCAATCACCTTCATCCAACTCATTACCCACTCACAGGTCTCAGACCTATGTGGGCTTCATTCTCCGGGGGAAAAAAGAAAAAAATATCCACTAGAAACAATTATTCTGTTAAGCCTATAATTATAGTAAGTTGAATTTCTATATCTATTATTTATATAAGGAGAGAGGAATGGAGGTCCAATTAATTTATAGATATTTATAAGAGTCAAAAACTCAAAATACTGAGTGCATGAAGACGATATTAAGCTGTGAAAGAAAGAGGAAAATTGTGAACATGGTGGAATTATCATTGTTTTCACATTGAGAAGAGAAAAATAAATAAAAATAATCTCATTTTCCTTTTACTCATTAAATTCAAGCTTGAATCAAACGAGCAGGAGTTACACATGACGGGAAAACAATAATAATAATTCTTCTACGTTTAATCCTGGAAAGTGAATACAAGAATGTAAAATTATCATCAAAGACAGTGGTATAACTCTCTCATCCACGAGGAAAAAATAAATCAACCAGTTAACTCCCAAACCCAAGGTTATCTTTCTCGAATCGTCTTAAAGGTATCTCAAATCTACAATACTATTATAAACTCAGATAAATAAAAATACAAAAAGAATCATTTTGAAAACATCCATAATGCACTACATATGGTGTAAAGTATAAAGTTTGTATTAAAAATACAAACCCGTAGGCAATTACATTATTGGAGATTTATATTCTAGAATATTATGGGTGTGTTTTCCTTAACCGTGGTAATCTGTGATCCAAGATATTATTTTTTCATCCAAAAGAAGTCTACGATGAGCCAACAGAAAGCCGCTTATTATGAAAAAAGTCGTAAATCCTTGTCTCACCATTCAACCAATGCTTTTATAGAATGTAAGGATTATTGTGGGAGATATTTATTGCCATTGATGTGAAAGAGCACGATTTTAACGTTGAATCAATTATAAATAAGCTGTTTATGAAACACGGTATGACTCAGTGTGGGTGAACTCATGGAGCAAGCTAATTAAAGGTATTTCTTTGTTTTATAATCTTGATCTTGGAATAAACATCCTTAGAATATCATTTTCGAATTTGATGGAACGAGGAAAATCGTTTTGAAATACGATGGAGGAAGGAAACTTGTTTCAAGACATTGTTTTTTGAAAGGAGACTTGTAGGAAGGAAACTTGTTACAAGACATTGTTTTTTTATAGGATGAAGACCACATAGGTCTGAGACCTGTGCTTGCGGGTAATAATGAGTTAGATGACGGTGATTGATGAGACGAACCTACAGTTTTAGGTGGGTTCCCAACCACTGGGAAGTGATTTTCCAGCAGAGAACAGCGTCTTTTTAGCTGGCCAACTCAATCGGTCACCTTTCCAAAAAGGTTCAAGAATTGGCAGCTTATCTTTGTCTGAACATATACCTGCTACGGCACTTTTCCAAATGTACTATAATTCCTTACAAGTTTTCTTTATATTCTTGTACAATATTTTTGCTTTATTTTCTCAAGAAATAAGGACAAATACAGTAATAAATTTCAAGTCCGAATAGATTACATTATTAGATTAAATTATTTTTTTTTTATTTATGTAAATAATTTACAAATTATGCATGAATGATTAAAAACAGAATTATGAACATCCCATAGACGTAATAGTAAACTCAGTTAATGCCAATTTTTAAAGTGCAAGACGGAGGATGGATAATTTAAATAGAAGGAGGGAGCGTGAGGTCCGATGCTTTTACTTGATTCACAAAATGTCACCATGCGTCACTAAGCCTGCGTTTCCATCTGCACATGCAGATAAGAATAATATAAAAACTAACCAATACCACTCTATAAACCGACGTCTGCCTGATGATACCTGTTTATCAGGAACTGTCTTCATCGATTTTTTCTGTCAACTTTTCAACAATATTTTGTAGATGATGTCCTTGATGACATTCGCGATTAACAATAACGTATGCAAATAACAGACATCTACGTCATTCCAACACTGGCATTGTCTTGTTTCTAAATCAATAATGATCTTATTACAACAAAAAAGCATTATCCGCTTGAATTGTTGCAGCAACTTTATTGTCGCTGCCTCTGAAACCAGTTCAAAAGCTTTGTCCAAATTCCGATTAGGTTAATTTAGTTTTTAGGGCGGATGTAGGAGAGAAAGAGACAGAAGTAGTGATGGAGAGGGGGCGAACAAGAGAGAGAGAGGGCAAGAGTGAGTGTGTGTGTGAGAGAGTGTGATGATCAGTGTTAAAAGGGAACTAATCCACGCCTGAAGTTGAAGAGGAACTACAGACTTTGAAGGCAGAAAGAAAAAACTTCTAAGCTTGTAACATTTTTGGCTTTCCTGCTCGGCAACGTCCTTGTGACTTTGAAGTTGTGTACTTTTGTTGCATGTCCTATTAATCAACAAAATGACGGAAGATTCTTGATTGTGGGTTGATCCCAAATTTAAATATAGGACTACCGACCTTTATGAGGAAAATTGTTATAAAATTCTTACAATTGTTGCAAATCATGCAATGCAGAGGTATTTTTGAGAAGTACTTTATTTGTGGGAAAATTGTTATAAAATTGTTGTAATCGTAATCTTATTGATTCTCATATAATGAATAATAAGACGAAATTGTCACAACCACATTTATTAAAACTTCGAAAAACTAGTTTCGGTTGTGACAATTTCGTCTTATTATTCATTATGGATACCTTCCACAATATCACCTTCGCCATTACTAAGAAAGATTCTCATATAATCAAGAGGCATTTTTCTGAAGTAACTTATTATTTGTGAGTTATTACAATTATTACACTTATTATTTGTGAGTTAGTAGAATGTAGATAGAAAAATAGGGTTTCAAGTTTGAGAAAAAGTATACAAATAGGATTTTTGTAGTTGTAGAATTTGGTGAAGAAATTTATAATATTTTCTTGAGGAAAATTGTTATACAATTTTTGTAATCTTATTGATATCCATTCAATGTAGAGGCATTCCTGTGAGTGAGAATTATTAGAATTTAGATAGAGAAATATGGTTTCAAATAAAAGGAGAAAAGGATACAAATAGGGTTTTTGTAATGTAGAAATTGGTGAATAAATGAATAATATTTCCTGGATTTCTTGTTCCATAACGATCTGCATCAATATGAATTTTTTATGTTGCATTCAAAGACTTGCATTGAATATTAATATAAACTTGAAAAACACTTTTGAATGGAAATTAGCTCACGTTATGGCGTGACGGCTGTTTCGCTCTGTTGTCTAGAGCATCGTCAGACGACCCACAGTACACATAACGTGAGTTAATTTCCATTTAAAAGTGTTTTTCAAGTTTATATTACATATTAGTGGAAACAAGATGGATCTTCAACATCATAAGTAAATATTAATTGAGAATAGATAATATTTTTACTCACTTTAGGCCAAACGTTCTCGAGTCATGGAGACTCATCGTCAAAGGCGTCCTAGACCGTTGGATTTTGGTTGGAAGAATTATTGTGATTTTTTATTGTGGATAATATTTGTATGCAATGAAGGTATTTTTCGTGACGCACCTTATTTGCGAATGTGAATTAGTAAAATAACATAGGAAAAGAAATAAAAATATGAATTTTGTAATGTAGAGATTAGTGAAGTAATGGAGAATAGAATTATCCGTGCTGTATAGTTAGTGCAACCTGTAGTTAGTTTTTGGCGGATGGCATTTGGAAATTCTAAATTTCATAAAAAGAACTCAAGAATAATCCTAAACTAGAAATTATAAGCATACGGTTGAATATTACTGATATATAGTGGGTTATGGGTAGGCTAGAATTTCCTAAAAAAAAATCACTTGAATGTAAGTTTAAAATTACTATTCATATGTATTATCTTGCTGTGCAGAACTGACCTTTTTGAGTCGCGGCGGACGCGTTTCGAACTATGTTGTTCTTCTTCGGCGCTTGGTTGCAGACTGAGTAGTTTTCTAGTATGTAAGGTTTGGTGGTCGTAGGAAGGTAGTGGAAGGAGTGGATGTGGCGGGGGAAGTGGGTGTGGTGGAGGTGTTTTTAGGAGGGGTTTGTGATGATGTTGAAGAGGGTATGAGATTTGAAATTAAGTTGGTCATTGAGTATGAATTGAGGATGTGAAATGGAATGTTTATAAATTTCGAATTGTTCAAGAGTATTCAGTTTTTGACTTTTGGGGGCAATGTGAACGATGTGGAGGTTTTGATCAATGTTGGTGAATGAATGATTTTTTGTGAGTAGATGTTCAGCATAATTTGATTTTGCCTGTGGTTGGGTGAGGGCTTTTATGTGTTCTTTGAATCTGGTTGTGAAAGATCTGCCAGTTTGTCCAATATAGAAGCTGTCACATTCGTTGCATGTCAGTTTGTAAGTGCCAGAATGATTATGAATGTTGGAGGTGGTGGTGGTGTAGTTGGTGGTGAGTTTTCTTAAGGTGTTGTTGGTTTTGAATGCGACTGTGTAGTTGAGCTTTCTGAAGGTATTTGCTATTGTTTGTGTTGTATGATTGATGTATGTTATGTATGTTATTGATGTATGCCAATATGATGTATTTGGAGTCTGCTAGGGGTTGTGTGGATTTTTGTTGTTTGTGAATGATTCTATGGAGTTTTTGGTCAGTGATGGATGGGTTGTATCCGTTTTTTGAGGCTATGTATTTGATGGTAATGAGTTCAGTTTGGTAGTCAGTGGAGTTCAGTGGAACACATAAAAGCCCTCACCCAACCACAGACAAAATCAAATTATGCTGAACACCTACTCACAAAAAATCATTCATTCACCAACATTGATCAAAACCTCCACATCGTTCACATTGCCCCCAAAAGTAAAAAACTGAATACTCTTGAACAATTCGAAATTTACAAACATTCCATTTCACATCCTCAATTCATACTCAATGACCAACTTAATTTCAAATCTCATACCCTCTTCAACATCATCACAAACCCCTCCTAAAAACACCTCCACCACACCCACTTCCCCCACCACATCCACTCCTCCCACTACCTTCCTACGACCACCAGACCTTACATACTAGAAAACTACTCAGTCTGCAACCAAGCGCCGAAGAAGAACAACATAGTTCGAAACGCGTCCGCCGCGACTCAAAAAGGTCAGTTCTGCACAGCAAGATAATACATATGAATAGTTCTACTGCAGTTCACGAAAAATGGCTAACCACAACAATAATTTAAAATTACATTTTTTTTGTTTTTGTAGATTACGTCTTGGAGACTCCAGTTAAGGAGTATAAGGCAAGTCAGATCAACAATATTATACACTAGATACCATAATTACTTCAATTAGTTGAGGTGAGGATTAATTTTGATGTGAAAGGAAGACTTTGTATCACAGTTCGTATTGCATTGATATCACTTATTTTATTTTAGCCTGGGATGATGAAATTATTTCAGCTTACATCATGTTACTTCACATTATCTAATGAATTCGAATATACCTATATTATGAATATCAATTGAGGTCATTTTATTATCAATAACAAATCAATATCATTTTCTTGACTTCAATCTAATCTTATATTTGTGTACTTGGAAAATTGATAATAATTGTTGCTATACTTACCTTTACTTATTTTCTGGCAGTGATAATATTATCTATGTAGGCCTACTCGGTGATCTTGAAAACTTACCTGAAAAGAACAAAAACATTATAATTTTTTTTTCTTTGTACAAATACTGGAATAAGAAACCCATGCCCGAATTGGACGTTCTTTCAGTGTCTCTTGACTCAAGGGAATCTTGAAATACCTATATAAATACATTACATTTCAATAGTCCCTTGAGTCAAGAGAAACTGAAGGAACATAAATACGGCTCTAAGGCATATTATTATTAAAAGAGACTACTTATCACTGAAATGAGACAATGAAAAAAATTTTAATAAGTTTTTGCAATGAGGAGTTTACAATGGAGTTACAATGTGGGTTCGGAACTCACCTAAAACTGTAGGTCCAATTCATGAATCACCATCATCCAACTCATTACTCACGCACAGGTTTCAGACCTATGTGGGCTTCATCCTCAAAAAAAAATATATATAGGTAGGATAGAATGAGTCCCTAAATAATCTGAATTACTAAGCATTTAACTAAAAGTGTAAAATGAAGGTCTTGCCAAGAATAAAAACACTCACTTTTGTGTTGAAATGAAAGCTAGATAGTAAATTTAAAATAATAGCCTTTAAGAGAAAAATATGTCATTTTTTCAGATATTTTTTTAGTTTACCGTATAATATTTTACCTTAAAATAATAAGCATATGGATTTTATGGTGGTTCTACCTCGCCTTTTCAGCCATGTTATGTGGAACATGGTGGACCTACAGCTTTAGGTGGGTTCCGAACCCATGGGTAAGTGATAATAATTATTGATCTGACTTGACTTGTCTTATACTCCATAACCGGAGTATTCAAGACGGAATCTTCAAAAAAATATATATATTTGACAGGAACGTTTGGAAAGCAATACAATTAATTGATGTAGAATTTTTTGAATCTGATATGAACGAAACTTAATTTACCCTCCCTCATGCCACAATAATGAGGCATATGAATACGGTAGCTATTGTATAGGGTAATAGCGTATAAAAGATCTATCAGTTGATAGAAAGAAAAAAAATCAATCAGAAGAAACATCAACAATGCAGCTATGGGAGCATAAATTTCTATGTAGTTCTTTCACAACATCATAAGGCCTTGCATGTTCATTTCACAGTCTTTTGGTGTTGGTAATTGATTTTAAAATGAAAAACCTTTTAAATTCCTTTTTTTCTCTGCAGAAGAACCAAGAAATGCACCGAGGTTGCATCACGGCTTGAACCGGTCTATGCTAGAAGCGACCAGTGATTTTGAAATCTGAACAGGACCAATTGCCGTGACCTCAGCCTTAAAGCTTACATGCACTTGCTACAAGGGTATCTTTCACCATACTAATGCGAGGAACAAGGTGAAGGATTTGTAGGTGCATTCCAGTGTTAAATCACTTTCGTTCTTTTGTTTTCATTTCGTCTATTTGCTGCTTTTATCATTTTGTACTATATTTCATAATATTTTTTCTATCCTACAACAACAACTGCGCATGCGCAAGGTGCTTTGATTTAGTGCTTTTTTTCTTCTTTCTTTATTAATATTCATTATTTCTTAGCTTGTAGCTATCGTTTTCTTCTCCATCATCACTATCTTTTTGTTTTTTGTCCCTTCTCTTTGTTTTTTTGTTCTTTTTGTTCTTTTTTTCTTGTTCTTTTTGTTTTGTTTCTTGTTTATTGACAATCACCACCTAGTAGCTTTTTTTTATACAAAATTCATGTTCATTTATTACTTATTCATGATGGCGACTAGAGCTGAAGCTCATCTCACACGCAATTTTTTAGAGTGCATTTATTTGATGGGCCTAGACCCCATAATTTTCAGGCATTCTTGTATCTAATCTACATAATTTAGGACTTCAGGTTGCATCATCTGATGCATTGATAATGAACTTTGATTTTTTTGATGATAGTTTGTATGCCTGAATAGTTTAGGTAGTTAGGAATGTTATGGCTTTCACAGTGTTGAATTTTGAGTTTTTTTTCATCCTTAATATTCATTTGAGGTACAAGAGACTGATAATTCTACTTCTTTGTTGGTTATTCTTGAACGATCTCTGGAAGTAAAGAAGTTTATATCCTCACTTTCAATTAAAATGCAGAACAAATTGAAATATTTTAAAAATTGGATTTTTCTTACTTGAGGCAGAACATGTTCATATTGTTCTGCATTTTAGGAGATAGTGAGAGTATCAACTTATATCATAATAACCAAAAGAGTATGAAATTTAATATCTTATAGACAATATTTTCATTTCACTATCCATCAAATTTTTTTCAATAAACATTCTAGAAATAAACTTGAAGATTATAAATACATATTATTCTATTAACATATTATTGAGTGTCTGAAATAAATTTCAGCAATGTTAAAAAAACACAGACAATTTTTGCCATCATAGTAAGCTAACTATTATCAAGCATAATTTCCATTTGGTAAAATTATTTTGTCGAATTAAAAGTTTCCAAATGTTTCTATCAAAATCGAAAAAATATTCTCAGCTTCTTTTCTCACCTTTAATTTAAATAAAACTTTACAAGAAATAATTCATCTAATATTAAAACTGACACTGTATTTCACTTTTAAATAATGTTTTACTCACATATATTACTCAATATAATGTACAATGTACTATACTTTTGAATAATATTTTACTCACATATATTACTCAATATATGTGAGTAAAACATTATTTAAAAGTGAAATACAGTGTCAGTTTTAATATTAGATGGTTCATTAAGTATTTCGTCATGGCAAACATCACAGACAAATAATTCATATTATATACATAAATTGAATTTGATTCTTGTATTAATGACAAAAGCAGCACTTTCATTAAAATTACCATCCTTGCATTTGTATAAAATTTCTTAACTATTTTCAATAATCTTTCCAAGCTTCTACTCAATACATTACATAATTAAACTTCTTGAACGTGTTTTAAAATTCAATAATGTTAACCGCAAGGTGTACGACACCATGAAGACCATGAGAGTGTGGTTACATTATCATAATTTTTTTTAAATGACTGAGACCATGACAACTTCATGTCATGAAGACCATGAGAGTATGGTCTCATTATCATAATTTTTTTAAATGGTAAAGACAATGCTCCATGAAAACTATATGCCAAGGAGTTTGCTTGAATTTAGAAATAAGTTGAATCAACGCTTTCATGATTCGCTTTACACATTCTTCTAATAATATCAATATTATTAATAATTTTAACATTATATTCTCTTTAAATAATCAAAAGATAATATTATTGATTGACAATATAAATTGTTATAATACTCATAATATTGTATGCAATATTACTTTTTGTGTAAATATTCAATCAATAATTTATCTAGTATCGTACATTTTATTCGCAATATCTCTGTCGCAAAATAAGATCCTAAATGAAATGTCACATCAAAGTATCAGGAATAATGAAGATGATTAAAAGAACATGTAGAAAAAAATGGATTACATTAAATAATGTAGACTAGGATACTTGAATACCGTATAAAAAACAGTAAAGGTGTTGAAAAAATCGAATGTAAGATAATTTCATTAGATGGACATCACCAGAAGGTGCAAAAATCTGCCAGTAGGTCTCCTAACTGTGTTGAACTAAGATGGAATTCTACTCTAGAATATTAAAAATGATGAAGATCATGAAAAAATGGAATTCATGTGAATCTCATTAGATGGATTTCACCAGAAGATGCAAGAAGGTACAAGTAGTTCTTCTAAGTGAGTTGAGCTACAATGAAATTCTACTCTAAAATATAAAAACTTGTGAAGTTTATGAAAAAAATAGAAAATAAGTGTATTTCATTAAATGGACATCGCCAGAAGATGATAGATGCTGCAAGTAGATCTTTTAAGTATGTTAAACAACAATGGAACTCTACTGTAGGTTATCAAAAATGATGAAATTGATAAAAAATAGAACATGAATTTCATTAGATGGACATCGCCAGAAGATGTAAGAAAGTCGTCTCAGTAGTGTGTTGAACTACGATGAAATTCTACTCTAGAATATAAAAAATGATAAAGATTATGAAAAAATAGAACTCATGTGAATTTTATCTGATGGACATCACCAGAAGATGAAAGAAGCTGCAAGTAGGTCTTCTTAGAAGATGGTGTGATATAACAAGTGATTGGCACGGGAAGGAGAAAAAGAAGAAGAGAAAGAAGAAAGAGAAGTCAAGTGAAGGACGTTTCCCGGCTTCCCTCCAAAGGTAACGAAGGAACGGAATCTTGCCTTCCTTTCGTTGGATGCTGAAAAGGAAAGGAAAGGAGACACGAAGCAGAAGATACTAGATAGAAAGAGTGATTAAAAGATAAAGAGAGTGAGTGTGAGAGAGAAGGAGAGAAATACTTGTTAATAATGCCGGCAACAAGTAGTTGACGCGCTTAGTGAACCAGAGAAAGCAGTTCTAAAAGCAGTACAAGAAGTGAACCACGCGGTTACCTCACTGACACAGTAATTTGTTGCGCGCACGCAAGCTCACCTGCACTCACTTTCTCACTCACTCTCTCCCACTGTTTTTTCCTCTTCTCTCTCACTCCGCCTTTCTCGCCTATTGGTAGTCTTCGTCACCCGTTTCTGTTGTATAATATCAACCATCCATTTTATTATTGTACTCCACAAAGAAGGCTTTGCTATACTGTTTTTGTAGGTTAGGTTTGGTATTTACAGTAGCTGCCACCATATAGATATAAAGGCATGCATATAGTTTCTATATCTGTGGTTGCAACAGATGGATTGTCACAGAAATAAAAATAAGGCTTTTATTGGTGGGGAGACCCTTACTGGCAGTTCTATAGTGTATTGAGAAAATATGTTGTAAAATTTCATATGGGGTATTTGTCCTGCGACAGCTCGCTAGATTGAATGACAAAAAGTTACTTTTTACAGCTTACCATGGGCTCTTACTGTCACATATTAGATATGCTATCTTAGTATGGAGTAATTCATAAAAAAAAAACCCGTGATAGGGTGTTTAAAATCCAAAAAAAGCGGTTAGGTGTATAGAGAGAGTAAATAGATTAGATTCATGTAGGTCGTTGTTCAAGAGACTTGGTCTTCTAACTGTACCCTGCTTATATGTGTATGAAGCTACTTTATATATAAAAACGAATGATATTAACCAAAATCTTGACGTACATGATCATAATACAAGAAGCCAAGGAGATCACTTGGTGAGTCACAATAGTAGCTTATTCAAACAAAAACCTAGTTATATTGGTAGGAAATTCTACAACAAGCTACCGCAGTTTTTAAAGAGTCTTGAAAATATAGAAATATTAAAAAAACAATTGAGAAAATATTTTAGTTGATAAAGCTTTTTATAGTGTAAAAGAGTTCCTTTCACATAGAAATTAAGCCTCTCCTCATCTAATTGATATAATTATTATGGTAACTAATGCATAAAGTTCCTTTCACATCAAAATTTGGCCTCACCTCAACTGATTGATATAGTAATTGAATAGTGTATAGCCTAAGATTAGTAATATTGTTTTTCTTGTTAATCTGACTTGTCTTATACTCCTTAACTGGAGTCTCCGAGACGTTATCTACACAAAAAAAAAAATACAAGAGTTCCTTTCAGATCGAAATTAACCCTCACCTCAACTAATTCATAATTAGTATATAAGACTGGTAATATTGCATATAAATAATCATTGATCTGACTTGGCTTTCAATTACTCCTTAACCGGAGACTTTATGGTAATCTTCAAAAAAGAGAAATTATAGAGAACATCATTCTAGTTTATATACTTGTGTAATGTTCTTATTTGTTGCTTTCTATGTGTTCAGTTTTTTGGTTCTTGATTTTGACTCTTATTTTTGCTTGTTGCTTCTCCCACCAGTGAGCGGGTCTTGTTTTGACCTTCAGCCAATCACAGACCTTCAATGAAGGTCAGCCTATTATAGGCACTTTATCCCTCAGCCAATAGTATCATACAGTGTTTAGTATAAATATTATATAATTATATTAAGCTACTCTGAGCTTTATTTTTTGAGATTGATAATGGTGTAACAACCGAAACTAGTATCTCACTTTTTCCAATAGATATTATGGTTGTAATAACTTCATGTCTTATTATTCAATATGGATATCTTACACAATAACACCTTAGCCACTTCAGAGAAAGTTTAAAAAAATATCTAAATACTTCAGTATAATTTATAGTATACTTTGGATTTATGAGGGGTGTGGACGAATAGAACACAACTAATTTATTACTTAGATTAGAAAATTATAATTTATTTAGTTCTATAGTTGATAAAGGAATAATTTTATTGAATTATGGCTCAACCTTTCAGTCGAGCACTTGAAAAAATTGAGAATAGACTCATCATTTGTTCCACTCCACGGAAATCTTTAGTAAAAGGCGAAAGATTTATTCGACATTGAAATGGAACCAGAGTTAACTTACAAACAGTCCTAAAAGGGCTGATCACTGCTCACACCAAAAGCACAAGCGAGAGGTTCAATTTTGTCAAAGTTCAAGGAAGAAATACAACTAATAGAGTCTAGTAGAAAGCATAGTGTTTAAAGCATATTGTTTTTCTACAGTTTAACTTTGAATTTACACCTCACTATCGGTGATACACATTAATATTTAGGTAGAGAAATGAAAATATTGTGATTTTTGTTGACAGGCCACCTACCGAATAACCGACAAGGGTTGCTCTTTTAGTTCACATTTCTGCCGAAAGATAGCGCTACTACCCTTTACTAAGGGTGCGTCTGTACCGAGTAAGTTTTGAAGGGTGTAAAAAGTTGAAGCTAACTGAAGAATCTTATTCAAGTTTGGTACCAATCCAAATGTCCAACTATCATCCAATCAATCAATCCAATTATCATTCAAATGTGGTTGTTGAGATGAAAAGTGCCAAATTTTTGGGGGGTTTTGGCCCCTAGAAGTTTTGTACAGCCCAGAGACTTTTTCAAACTCAGGGGACCCGTTCTTAGAGTGGATTAGAAAACTTCCAGATTTTTAACGATTTTCGTCAACCGAAAGTCTAAATTGCCTGAGTTGTTTAGGCTATACCAGTAGTCGGGCACATAGCCAAGATTTTCTTTTGGGCGGGGCAGTAACCGGGTTAGTCCTATACTTAAAGGGGGGGTATGGAATAACCAAGTATCCCTAAAAAAATTGCGGGGGGGGGGAGCTGAAGCCCCTCAAGCCCCTTTTTTTGACTACTTGCCTGCTGGTAGTTTATATAAGTTAGTTGTGTTGTTTTCATTGGTGTGTAACTTAACTAATGGAGTGATACAATTAATTAATTAATTGTTTAATTTATTACTGTTTTAAGGAAATTAATATCATGACATTGCTGTGCTCAGAATTGTTCATTTGGCTTAAGAGTTGTTCATTTGACTAAATTGATTTTATGTGTTTTTAATGTTTTTAACTATTGTGTTTTCACCCTTACTTTGTATACTTTTGTTAGTCTATTTTAGCCTATATTTGACTTAATTAATCTCATATTTTTTAGTGATTGTATACTTTGTAATATACTTTATACTTATTGACTTGACCGATTCATGCATTGGTTGAGTTCCTGGGAGGTTTACTGATAACAAATAAATGCTACTGGTGGCGTATGATTGGTCTATTCAAATTTTCTAACGTCTATGAATTGAAATGCAAAATAAATCTTACAGCTCTAACAATACGAAATGGCATCCCACGATTAAGTAAGTAAGTGCTGAGTTCATTAGGGAAGTTTATTCCAATAGTTATTCACGTTCAAATATCAAGTAAAACAGTAATGTTCAAGTTCATAGGAGCCTTCTTATTTACCGGTTAATGTTACCGGTGGCATCTGATTGGTTTATTCAGAAACATTGAATGTCTATGAATTTTAATTGACCAATCAGACGCCACCGGTAACATTTACCGGTAACTGAGAAGGCTCTCAGGAACTCAACCATTGTTTTTATGTCTCAATAAGTTTATTTGATATCTGTTCAGTCAGATAGGATAAGCAGCGAACGCCTGGGTCCTCTTTAGAAGGGTGACCGACTAGATTGGCGAGCAAAGAAGAAATCTGTTTTGTTAAAAAAAAGTTGGCCTAATTTCGATCTGTACTTATTCGGAAACTGGATTGATTCATCATCATAATTCTTAAACTAGCAAGACGAAAAGGAGGAAAAAAGGCTGATAATAATTATGTGACCAAAACAAGAGTTGGTTATCTCACCATTTCACTTCCCAGGCCCCGGGGCGGGCAAAGGCGAAAGCTCATTAAAAAGCTAACCGCAATCGGAACGTTTTTTTCTAGTGTGGAATGCACGAAGTAACTACTGTGATGGAAAGAGAGAAAAAAGGAGAAGGAGAGGAAGAATAAGAAAAGGAACAAGAAGAAGAGAATGAAGAAAAAAGAGGAAGAAAAGATGTTGGTTGAGGAGGAGGAGAAACATGAGGAGGCCGATAAGGATGAGGTGAAGAAGGTGAAGGAGGAGTAGAAGAAGATGAAGGAGGACGGAGAGATGGAGGATTAGGAGGAGGAAGAGAAGAAGGTGCTGAGGAGGAGGAAAATGAGGAGGTGGATGATGAGGAGAAGAAGAAGGTGAAGGAGGAGGAGGAGAAGAAGGTGAAGGAGGAGGAGAAGAAGATGAAGGAGGAGGGAGAGATGGAGGATTAGGAGGAGGAGGTGGAAGAGAAGAAGGTGCTGAAGAGGAGGAAAATGAGGAGGTGGATGATGAGGAGAAGAAGATGAAGGAGAAGGAGAAGAAGATGGAGGAGGAGGAAGAGATGGAGGATTAGGAGGAGGAGGACGAGGAGGAGGAGGTGAATGAGAAGGAGAAGAAGGAGGAGGAAGAGATGGATGACTAGGAGGAGGAGGAGAAGAAGGTGATGAGGAGAAAAATGAGAAGAAGGAGGTGATGGAGTACGTGGATGAGGAGGAGGAGAAGGTAGAAGGAAGTAATGGGTGACGAGGAAGTTGAGGAGAAGGTGGTGGAGTAGGAGAAGATGAATTAGCAGAAGATGAAAGAGAAGAAGAGGACATACGAAGAAAAAGAAGGTGGAGAAGAAAAAGATACTGGGAAAAAGAAAGAGAAGAATGGGAAGGAAATTATGACAGGAGGAGGAGGTTGATGATGATTATGAGAATGATGATGATGAGGATGAGAAGTAGGAGGAGGAGGAGAAGGGGGGGTGGAGAAGAAGGTGAAGGAGGAAGAGTAAGTGGGGGAGGAGTAGGAAGATGAAGAGGAGCAAAAGAAGGAGTAGAAGAAAGATGAGGAGGAGGAGGTTGATGATGATAAATAGAATGATGATGAGGAAAAAGAGGATGAGGGCGATGACGAGGGAGAGTAGGAAGGGGAGAAGAGAGGAGGTGCAGGAAGAGGAGGTGCAGGAGTGAGATGATGGAGGAGTTGGAAGAGGTGAAGAAGGAGAAGGAGAAGAAAGAGAAATTAAGAAAAAGAGGAGGAAGAAGAACAAGGAGGAGCAGGTGTAGAGAAAAAGAAAAAGAAAAAGAAGAGTGACACAGAATGAGTGAACGGTTATAGAGGTCGTGTAAACGTCCTTCACTTTTTTCTCCTTCTTTATCTTCTTTTTCTTCTTCAGCACTTGCACTTTTCATCCGACTACAGCTGTTTTAAATGAGTAAACACGACATTCAAATTGACTAGAAAGCATGACATAGATGTTTGCTGTTTTATAACGTCAATGATCTCTTAGTGTAGTCAATAAAGAAGTTCATTCAAACAGAAGACCCGGAAACGCTTCGTTACGGAATTAAAGATGGCGCTCCTCTTATCAAAACAGAGGAAAACGTTTTTTATGGCTTTATATACATGTAGTTGGGGAAATCCTCTAATACAGAAATAAAGATGGCGAAAGATTGCAGCTTTTCTAATCAATGTACTCATTCAGAAATTTGTGGAGCCTTCATTTAGGTATCAAATTGTTTTTCAGACTATGAAGCTCACATAGATCGAATTCCGGTATTCAATACAAGTTTTGTTGGGGAAAATGTCTTGTTCATTGAGAAGCGACTAATTTAATAAAACTTGGAAGAAAACTTGTTATCTATTTTTGTGTATTTTATAGAACATCTTAACAATCACAATAGGCTACAACCTGCAATGCAGGTATAGAATACTGGAGATAGATAGATAAATTACCTTTATTAAGGGCGAAGTTAGGAGTAAAGGCCTCTCTTTCACTAGAACTCCAAAGTTATAAAAACTAGACAGAACTTCTCTCTTATAAACATACGGTATTAATGCACTTTCCTTGAAGCTTCCTAATCAAGCTTTCTTCTGACGTAAATCTTTCATCAAGATGTCTTCTGACTTACCTGACTTGGTAAAGAGTAATCTCCTGTTATTACCAATAATAATGTGTTTTATCATAATTATGTTCTCTTGTAACATTTTGTTTGCAAAATACTTGATTGTAGATTGGAATGAACCTGCTGCATTGTATCACCTTTGATACACAGTTGCAAGATTTGAAGTTGAACAATAATCCATTAACTTGTGGATTTGTATCACATTTGAAACAATTCTGTATTAAAATTCTATTCTAACTTGTATCACATTTGAGGCACAGTTGCAAGATTGGAAGTTGTACAATAATTCATTAACTTTTTTATTTGTATCATATTTGATACAATTATGTATCAATATACTATACTTGTATCACTTTTGATACAAAATTCCAAGATTTCAAATTGATCAATAATTCATTAACTTGTATCACCTTTGATACGTAATTGCAAGATGATGTACTAGGACACTTATTTCACTGTATGATATGCTTGATTTCTGTAATCTTTTTATAGATTCGCAAAGACAAGCCTGAAAATAACCTTCTTTCTATTACTGTATACATCACTATGATATATATAATAGATATATAGGTACTCATATATACATGACCCATATTATGGGTCATGTATAAATGAGTACCTAAGAAGCTCTTTGTTGTTTCTATATATTATCAAACATAGTAACTACAAATAGATAAAGGTATACAATAATGATAATCATCCACTTGCAATCACTGCGATAGACGTGTTTCCATCTTCATGAGAATGCGCAAAATTGGGTCACATGAATAATTGAGAATTATTGCAGAAAATAATAATTATTTCAAAATGATGAGAGCTGTGTTACAAAGAGTACCAAGAATAAGTTAATGTGCCTGCAAACTCAGACATATAATTAGAAAGCTTATTCTTATTTCAACATTGAGATAACTTAAATGTAATTTCCTTAATTTGAGGAACCTCGGTTCAAATTGTCATGTACGGTACCAGAGAACAATGTGGTGAGCTAGGGTGTGCATTAATTGGCGCATGAACAGTTTATTGTAGATAAATATATTTCTTCAATAAATTATTGTACAATGGATTTATCATACTCTGCTACATGAATCTTAAAGATGATTAATTAAATCGCAGTCTCGCCTTGTTCTAAAAGGTACAAAATAGAGTTATGTAATGCAGAACATAATAGTTTCATATTATTAACAATAATTGAACAAGTTTGATACTCACTGCTTTGAGAAACAACACTTTCTCTATCTTCTAAATTAAACAGAGTTATTAATGACATATTTATGATTTCACTGAGAAATTATGTATTTAGAGATTTGGCTATTTTGCTAACAGAGACCAAAAGATACATTTAAGGTTTGTTTATGATAATAATAATAATAATAATAATAATAATGAAAATTATCAAAGATAATATAATATAAAGGTTTATAGATGTGTTATAAAAATAATATGTTGAATCTGAATTCATCTCACAAGATAGTTTAAACTAACTGGCAATTTAAAAAACTGACAAATATTCAGAAATATAATTTATTAATTTCGAATTCCTCAAAGTGCTATCAATTCATACTGAAGACTACCGCAATTAATTGTACTGACCCACAGTACACTGATTTAAGGTATGAATTTGAGGGTTATGGATGTTGGAAAGGGTGGAGAAGTGGGGGGATGAGTAGGTCTGTCTCTACACCTCTCCACCCTTCCAACAGCCATAACCCTCAATCTCATACCTTTTAATCAGTGTACTGTGGGTCGTCTGACGTTGCTCTTGACAACAGAGTGAAATGGCCGTCACGCCATAACGTGAGTCATAATTTCCACTTGAAATTTTTTTTTTAAGTTTTTATTATATTAGTGGAAACAAGATGGATGGATCTTGAACATCATAATATTCATATATTTTTCGAAAGGAGTTTGCCAATATTACTAATTTACCAATGAAGGTTCTTCCAATGTCAATTTCACTTTCAATCTTAGAAGACATTTCCCATTATACTTAAATAATGAAAAGGAATAGACAAGTTTTGAACAAAATTAAGGAAAATCACATTTAGAATCAAATGTATAAATTAATTATGTCATTTCACACAATACATTGGATAAATATAACTAAATTCGAACTAACTTAATCAATAACACTAATTCTATTTGTACTTTTTAAAAGAATATTTTTAATCCTTCTTTTCTAAATATTTTTTATTTATAAGTTGTTTTGCTTCTGTAATTTGTTACTTTTCAATTGGAGTTTGTCATTCTGTTACCCCCACTTCATTATCACAATCACCGCAGTATCAATTTTAATCATTTTTACTATCAACAACAAAATATTTTTTCTTTTTTAAAATAATAACCAATCTTAAAACAATTAAAAGTGAGCATTAACTTTTTATGTGAATTTAACGACTTGCAGTCAAATATTCATTAAGAATAAGTACCGTATAATTTACTTACTCTGCAGGCCGAGCGCTTTCGAGATCCATTTTTGACGCCTCTGAAAATGGATCTCAAAGATTCGAAAGCGCTCGGCCTGCAGAGTAAGTAAATTATACTTATTCGTAATGAATATTTGACTGCAAGTCGTTAAATTCACATAAAAAGTTAATATTAACAACGCAGTTCGTCATGGAACAAGAAATCCAGGAATTTAAAAGTTAGCATTTAAAAAAATTAATCAACCTTAGAGCAGTGTTAACAAATGTGCGAAGCAGAAACCACATAACACTGGATCTCGTTTGCATATTCAAAGTTGTCCTCAAATACTCAAAATCTTTATCCAATTCGTAATCCTCCTCTTCACTGTAATATTCTTCTTCCTCTTCCTTCACATTTCCAACCATCTTCGTTTCTTTCCCATGTTTCTTCTCCTCTTTCTTCATTACATCATTTTTATTTCCCATTTCATTCACATTAGACTTCGTCTGCTCTGAATTCACACCTTTTTCATTGACCTTTTCACTTTTGTTGCCTTTCAAATAGATATTAAAGTGTACATGATGGTTGATTATCGCTTCTTTTTGCAGGCTATTGTGCAAGCTGGAATTCACGGTTCTATTCCCGACAATTCTTACAACATTATCTTCTCCATACGATGCTACTTTTGTCTTATTATCCTTGATTATGGAGGATATCAATGGAGAATTGAATCCATTCCAATTAGTGTGATTGGGCAACTCAGGTGCCACAGCCTTCAAAATCTTTCGCCTTTCAATGGTATCTCCACCATGTTCAACATCGTCCATTCTATTACTAGCCGTGAATAATCGACTGAAAAAATTGTCTTCAATTTTTCCCCTCTCTTTTCCACAATCTCCATTCCTACAGGCAACCTTTGGATCCCCCGTAAATTTAACACCTATAGAATTTTCAATTTTTTCTCCCACTCTAGGATTTTCCATCACATTTTCAATCATATGCCGTTCATAACTTGAAGGGTTTGGAACCACCATAAATTTGTAATTAACTCTCTCTCTAACATCTGTCATCAAATTTTCAATCATATGATGTTCATAATTTGTGGGCTTTAGGTTCTCCATAAATTTATCTCCTACAGAATTTTCAATTTTTTCTCCCACTCTAAGATTTTCCATCACATTTTCCTCAACCACTTGTCGTTCATAACTTGAAGGGTTTGGAACCTCCATAAATTTGTAATTAACTATAGAATCATCAATTTTTTCTCCCTCTCTAGCAGTTTTCATCAAATTTTGAACCACATTCTGTTCATAATTTATGGTTTTTGGGTTCTCCATAAATTTATTACCTACAGAATTTTTAACTTTCTCTCCAACTTTAGCATTTTCCATCAAATTTTCAAAGATATTATGTTGTTCATAACTTGTGGGCTGTGGGTCCTCCATAAATTTGTTATCAATTTCAGAATTCTCAATTTTTTCTTCCACTCTAGCATTGGTCATCAAATTTTCAACCATATATCTTTCATAACTTGTGGGACTTAAATTTGAAGCTCCTATACCTTCTGGTTCTTCATAACTTGAGGAAATATAATAAGAAACTGGTGTATTTACTGGCAAATATTGGCGTTTCCCCTTCTGTCTATTTGTTACCTTTGAACCACTCAAATTATCACAAAATTTCAAAAGTTCTTGTATTTTTAATAGAGTAGCACTGTTCTTATTGTGAATGTTATTAATTTCCAACAAATTTATGTATAAATTCACGATTTTTTCTATAATTTTTGAGGATGACTTATTGTTTACAAGTTGATGAACCTTGTGACTTCCTTGAGTTGATACATCAATGTCCAATTTATCTACAATTTCCTTACTTTTCAAGCTAGATTTATCGCCACTGTTAATAATCTCCTCTAGTTTATAGTATAAATTTGTTATTTTTTCTCTTTTTGCAAGAGATAGATTGTTTATAGATTTATTAACATTTCCATGCCCTTCATTTGCTACATGGAAATCCAATTTATCTACAATTTGTTTGCTTTTAATGTTTGGTTGATAATCGCTGTCATTTATTACCACTGATTTCTTGTATAAATTTATAATTTTTTCTACAATAAAATGAAAATGCTTGTTTATAAGCTCTTCAACGTTGATATTATCAGGATTTACTCTATCAAAATACGGCTCTTTTTCTACATTATTATTTCCAATTCTTTGTTGATTGTCCCTGTGATTGATTTTTGATTCATTCGGCAACGGCGACTTGGGATCTATTTTAATAAGTTCCTCACCATCAGAAGAAATGCCGTTATGAAAAATTTTATCAAAGTTGTAATTAGTTGAAACTTCTTCATCAAAATTTGGTATCACTTCAACCTTCATTTCTCCAGATGCAGTACTGTTAGAAGTGACGTTTAAAGATGCTTCTCCAGTTCTGGATTTTTTGTTACTCCTCCTTTTTGTGATGTCTTCTCTCTTCTTACGGTCCTCTTGAATACCAGAAAAACTCTATTAGTGTTATTATTCCATACTCCGCATTCTTGTAGAAAGATAATAATCAGGCTCCATGCGATTAATCGAGCAGTTGAAGTTGTTCATGCAGGTTTTGATTTTGATACTTTTTCAAATTTATTGTGTCACAGGAAAACTCTTGTTAATACAAGATATGGACAGAAGAAGCAAGAATGTTGATGTATACACCAAATAACTTAATCAAAAGCAGCTTAAAAATCAAGTACAGTAGCCCGAGTTACCTATAGTGCACACTTGTTGGATTGTTTCAAGATCGTTCAAGTTATAATCCATATACAATTTTTGCTTGATTCAATTGCACACTCAACAAATAAAACAAAACAAATAGGTCAAACTCAAGTACAGTTCCATGTGAATAGTGTTATTTTAATGCACAGGTGCTTTTGTGATATTGAAATAAATTATTAGCAATTCATGATTAGTTTATGATCTGAAAGTGGCAAACTTCACATGACAATAAATGAATATTATTACTGATTCATTATTAGTTTATGATCCTAATTCTATTATATCAACGCTAAAAATGGCATACTTTGCAAAATAATTTTGACTTTGTTTTGTTTTAGTATATACGTGTCACACATAAAATATGCATGCATTCTTTCAAAAAAAATTTATTTGAAACGAATATAAATTCGACTTACTTGTCACAAATAAAATTTTCTTTGATTAATATCAGTTGATTTGATATTGTGGAAGATGATGAATAATAAGACTTTAAATTGTCACAGCCACATTTATTGAAAACCGTGAGATACTAGTTTCGGTTGTTACACCATTATCAATCTCAAACAAACTAAAACAAAAGTACAAAGTAGCTTAATATATACTATTAAAAAAAATTAAAATCGATAAATTGAAGCTGATCTGAAATGCAGTCAAGGTCAACCAAGAAAAACACGGAAGTACTGTTATTAAATGTAGGCCAGAATTATGATGAGGTTTATTGTATTAAATTGGTTGAAATAAATTTGATCGTTTAAACTATTATTGAAATCGTTTGATTGGCAACGGCAGATAATTGGACATTTTAGTAGCTTTGGAGATACCTAGGTTGGTAAAAAATGTGGTTGTGACAGCTTCAATTCTTATTATGCATCACACATAAAATGCTGATTTATTGAAACAGAATTCATTTGAAACAAATAAAAATTAATTTATTCGGTGAATTGAACAGTTTACAAGATGACAACAAATCAAAACACTGTGTGAGAATGCTACACCAATTCCCTTCAAAATTCAGTGTCATCAAATTCAAATTCATTAAAACTATTTATGTACCATACCATATATATTTGATGAATTGTCCACCAATGCCATCAACATTCAGGGACACGTTTGTTTTTTGACAACTCCCATCAAAATTAAGGAACTTGGGCAAAAATTAATTCAAAAGACACTAAAAACAAGTAGTTTTTCTGTTCATACAACCTACATTATTACGTTTCTCCTTTTATTTTACAACTTGATGGTATTATTCCTTCCTCATACATAAATCAGCATGAAGTTGGCATATTATATTTAATGAGGTGTTAACAATAACATTGTCCTGAATTAATCAGTCCTGTTAATATGACATACTGTCATGTTTATTCTTTGAGTAATGAGTTTTTTATTAACTTTTCATGTGAAATTTAACGACATGCAGTCAAATATTTGTTAAGAATAAGTATAATAACTCACTTAAACTGGCCGAGTACTTTCGAAAGTAGCCTACTCGGCCAGTTTAAGTGTTATTATACTTATTCTTAACAAATATTTGACTGCATGTCGTTAAATTTCACATGAAAAGTTAATATTAACAACGCAGTTCGTCATGGAACAAGAAATCCAGGAGTTTTTTATGTCTTAAATCTTGTGCTACATAATTTTTTCAACGGCTGTCTGTTTTTTACTGGAGCTTACGTTCTGTATTTGTTGGAAAATCCAATAAGCGAAAAACATGTTGTATTTAAGAATTTGTTTTCACAAATGTCCCTTCTTTCTTACCCTTTTAAGCGTGTGGTTTTTTTGTTAGGATACCCTCTTGTTCAACAGCATTTATACAGTAATTATGGTAACTAAGTCAGGTTAGGTTAGGTTAGGTTAGGTTGAGGAGTGTAGTTATAGTGTATAAGATTGATGTATGCATAATCTGACTTGCCTACACTCCTTGAATAGAGTCTCCAATTTGTAATCTCATGAGCCTTTTTTCATGAGCCCAGGGTCTGGTGCAAATAGAAACGCAGTTCATTTTACTAAGAGTCATGGCGCTTTTTTGTGAAGCACGAATATAAATGGTACTTCTCACAGGAATCAAGGATGTGGTCTAATTATTATTATTGTTCGTTAATGTACGGTTTTTATTCAATTATGTATTGCAGATTTTTTCAGAAATTATATTCATATAAAATAATTGGCAATTTTTTCATATAGAATATCAAGCGTATATTCTTTGAGAGCATATATATATCAAGAGCTTACAGTCTTTATTTTTTTAGAGACCTTATCCAATAACCAAATATATTATGTTGAAATTATATTCCTGGATTTCTTGTTCCATGACGAACTGCGTTGTTAATATCAAATCAAATCAAAAAACTTTTATTTAGATCTTCACATCATAACAATTTCAGAATAAATCTTCATAAATTACAAAATCTAATAATTACCTGCAAGGAAACATCCTGTGCGCAGGTAAGAGTTGCTAATATTATACATAAGCAAAAACCTTAATGAACTGTCAAAGAAAAAATAATACAGAGATTTTAAATAAATACCAAGGAGAAAAAAAAGAGAGAGAGAGAAACAGAAGGTGAAAATGAAAGAGAAAGAGAAGAGAAGAGATGGCAAACTTAGCTTACTATTAAAATAGGACATAAATCATTCGAAAAGTTTTTCCTCAATTCTACTGGACATTATCCACTCAATAATTTCATTCTTTATAAGTGAATTCAACGACTTATATAGAAATAATTTTGACTGCAAGTCGTTGAATTCACTTATAAAGTTGAAATTATATTCTATTTTAGAACTTATTTTTTGCAAAAACTGTTTCTAAAAGTGTGCGACTCTTTCTTTTGTAAGGGTGCTTGGACAGTGGAGCAGTGTGCGACTCTTTCTTTTGTAAGGGTGCTTGGACAGTGGAGCATCCAATACTTGATCGCTTAATGATATTTATCATAAAATCACCATCTCAACATCAAACACATTATGTGAAATAGTGGTATTCACATTGATACTATTTGTCATAGTGCACTGTGTCAGTACCTTTTCTGACATTCAATTGATAATTTTTACAATCATTTTGTGATTTATTTTTTTTTTTATTTTTTTTTATTGTTGATGATGCCCACATGAGTCCGAGACTTGTGCGTGGGTAATGAGGTGAATGATTACACATAAATGCCTGACTGTGGAGCGGGATTCGAACCCACGACCGCTTAAACGACAGCAAGCTGAAGTTGCGACGCCCCAACCAACTGCGCTAAGCGGCCCGCCGCTTAATTTTGGCTTAATTTTGTCTTTCTATTATTCTCATTTCAATTTTCTATCTTTCTTACGCTCGGTTTCTTAGTCACTCAGTAAATTATTTAGTACTAATTGATTGAATAGCGGCCCCAAGGCTTGTTCCACACATACGCGGTCAGGTAGCTATTGTCATTTACCCGGCATAATCACATTGCACGATATGATTTCAAAAATCGGGTAAGTGTGAAGCGCTCCATATGATACAATGCTCCTACAGCAGAGTAAACAGACAAAACCGTTTTTGTGATTGTCGGGTATGTGTGAAACAAACCTCAGGGCCGCTATTAAATCAATAGCTACTTAATGCTTTACTGGGGGACTGATACACCGGGCATCATTACAGTTTCAGTGGGTGATAAAGAACTTTTTCACAAGACAAATAAAGAACTAAACTTTTTTACAGTTGAGACCGATGAGCAAATAATAAAGCACTTGCCAACTCGATGCAACACTTCAACCACTCACATTCTTCGATTTTATCAATCGTCATATACACAAATTTAGCTCGCCTTTTGTTCTTAACAAATCCGATAATATTCATAACGCGTAACTCCAGTGAAGCAAGTCGTGTTACATAAGAAGAGGCTTAGCTAGGAATTTCAAATTCGATTTCAAAGAAGATGTGAATGACTACTGGAACTGTATTGTTTACTGTCTACCCTCGAGTTATGTAGCACATACTAATGGTATACTATGCTATATTTATATTACAATGGTATAGTAATTCACTATCACTAGCTTTTATGACTGACATAATGTGTTCATTTGTATTCATTTCTAGTAGTATGACAAGCATTACTATGGACAGTAGTAGTCACATAAATTCTGGTCTACCGCAGTTAACGCGGAAGCTAAATGAATGAATAAATCAAATAAATATCAATTCAATTGGTATCTCCTGATTTACAGTATTATTCTTACTTTACAGAAGCTGAGGCCAGTGATATTTTAATAACATAAATTAAATAATATTGGAAATGAAGATAAGTTAAGAGGAAAAGAGAATCATATATCATAAAGTCTGGTTAATCTGAATTTTTGTTGAAAATATATGGTTCATAAATTGTTAATGTATCATTTACTAGTGAGCAAGGGTGAAATTTTGGTAGTTTTATTTCAGCTTTATATGATGCATTATATTATTATTACTATTAATGCTATTATTATTAAGGGAAGTGATAGCCGCGAGCTGTAGCAGGTATCTGTTCTATCAGAGAGATAAGCTGCGTTCTCATAGGTCCTGTTCGTAACGGTGACCGATTAGATTGGCCAGCAAAAACGACACTGCTCTCTGATGTAAAACCACTTCCTGGTAGTTCGGAACCCATCTAGTACTGTAGGTCCAACTCATCAATCACCATCATCCAACTCATTACCCACGCACAGGTCTCAGACCTATGTGGGCTTCATCCTAAAAAAAAAATTATTATTATTAATGTCTAATGTCTTTGTCTCATGTCTGTTGCTATATTTGAATGTTCTTCAACAATGGTATTTTTCTATAATCTATAACCGTTTTCAGTTAATCTTGGACCAAGAATTTTCCTAATTATTTTCCTTTCCTCCTCCTTCAAATTTCCCATATTGGCTTTCCTGTTGAGGTTCAGGGTTTCACTGGCATATAGCATTGAAGGTTTGATTACTGTATTATAGTGTCTAATTTTTGCGTGAAGAGACAAGCATTTTTTTTAATAAATAAATTGCACCAGCCCTAGGCCCTTACGAGCTTGCTGTATTCTATTCTGCTGTGAAAAGCTCTCCAAAATAACTTCTCCTAAATATTTAAAAACGGCACCCTGTTGATTGTTACATATTTGGTTTGTAGTCTGGTAACTTCTAGGTTTGTAGTTGTGAACACTGCTTTTTCGAAGGATATTTGTAAACCAACTTTTCCAGCACATTCTTTTAGAGTCTATCTGTTTTATTGCAACTTTGCCCGAGTCTGCCATTATTGCAAGATCATTTGCAAAAGCCAAGTAGGGTATTTGTAAGTTATTTTTCTTAGTTCCAAGTGAGATTGGCTTCCAGAGGTTTCCTTCTTTGAGTTTCTTCTCTCACTCTTCCATTACTCTATCAAGAATTATTATAATTTTTTTAAATTATTATTATTATTATTATTATTATTATGTAGTTTTAGCAACTATGTATTTATATAGAATCATAGCTGATTATGACTGTAGGTGACTCTTCAGATCTTAACGTTGTTTTGTAGACCAAACAGCGTAATACACAAACGAGGAGTGAGTTATTGTTTCATTGCTTCCCTCACTGAACTTACAGTTTCATAACAGTATGCCAAGCTCATCGAAACAAAGTTTGGAGCTCTATGCTCGACAGTCAACTCTTACCACTAAACAGGGTCTGGCAGAAACATAACATAGAGACAAAATTATAAAAAAAATGTGTGTCTGGGTCTGGCTGCAAATGTGAGTGCGTATACTATCCAGCACACCTCTGAGCTACCTTAAAAGCCATCATTCGACAGAAACGTTTGGAAAGTAACAATACCACCTTGAAATGCAGACTGTTGTCAAAATACAAACAACGTTTATCTAATTAGGACTTTTTCAATTATTGTTGAAGCATTGGCAAATTGTAATCTTCATGCTATTAATGGAAGTGTTAAATTACTGCTCAAAGACCGATTTTCAGGTGAACAGTGTTAAGCCTATGGCCTTATAGGCCTATACCCAATAATAACGATAATACTAACTTTTAAATGAGGATAAGTAAAAGGCTCTTATATTTCTTTTTATTTTCATTGTACCTTTTTTTTGAGGATGAAGCCCACATAGGTTTGAGACCCGTGCGTGGGTAATGAGTTGGATGATGGTGATTGATGATTTGGACCTACAGTTTTAGGTGGGTTCCGAACAACCGGGAAGTGATTTTACAGCATAGAACAGTTTGCCAATCTAATCGGTCACCGTTACAAACAGGACCTACGAGAACTCAGCTTATCTCTATCTGATTGAACAGATACCTGCTACGGCTCGCGGCTATCACTTCCCTCTTAAAATGTTGATTGTAATTGTTGGGTGAAAATAAAATTCAATTTAACTCTCTTGACCAAGCAAACTGAACTAAAATAGATTTTGAAACTATAAAGATAGAGAATAATAGGCTATTATTCAGTTAATATTTGTTGGTGATTTTAAAAAATATTTTTTTCGGACTGATTGGATTTAGATGAAATGAATTTTATAAAATTTGTAAGGTCAACTGAAAAAATTGAATAATTGAACTATAAAAATACAGAAATTAGTTGATATTTATTGAATAAAATTTGAAAGGTCAACCGAAAACAATTAAACTATTGTACATTAAATTAAGAAATTGAAAAAATGGATGAAAAGCTAATTAACAGTTCAAATCAAAAGTAGGTCATTGAGAATCCCGTTACATAAGCCTTGCATTATTTTTTCGTGGATATTCAATTGTAATACAATACGGGATATTGTTGACAAAGTGAAAAATAACCTTATAATGAATAAGTAATGGCGAATTTCAGCTCGACTTGTGTAGTCCTTATAGTAACTGATTGCTCAATTCTTGATTATTAATGCGATTTTTCACTCAACTCGATTCATTTTTTTATCGATTTTTTCTATGAATGAAACAGAATTGGGTCTTGCTAAATAGAAATTATAAAAGAACCGATAAAGACTGCTAATATTCGTCAACTCCACGTTGTTATTATTATTATTATTATTATTTTATGCGAAAAAGACCAGAGAACTGATCACGCAAAGCTCACTCAGAAGATGTGCATTTCCTTTTCTGCCAGGCAGCCTTCAATTTTTCTCTCATTGTGACTCTTCGTTTTTCTGTCCACTTGGCTCCCGTCAATTATTATTATTATTATTATTATTATTATTATTATTATTATTATTATTATTATTATTATTATTATTATTATTATTATTATTATTATTATTATTAATAAAGTACATGTCAAGAAGAAAAGGGAAGAACTAGGAATCAAATTCAGGAAAATGTATTGTTTGCTGGGAAGAGGATCCAAGCTGTCAATATACAAAAAAATTCTTCTGTACAAACAGCTACTGAAGTCTGTATGTACCTATGGTATTCAACTTTGGGGTTGTACCAAACCATCTAATGTACAAATAATCCAACGTTTTCAAAACAAAGTACTAAGGAATATAGTAAATGCTCCTTGGTACATCAGGAATACTGCTCTTCACCGTGATCTTCACGAGGAGACAGTCACTACAGCGATAAAGAGGTTTGCAGCTAAGCATGAAAAGACACTCCACCAACACGACAACATTGAGGCAATCCAGCTGCTTGACGTTTGTGATCTGGTCCGGAGGCTCGACAGAATAAAACCACATGAGCTAGTGAAGTGAAGTGTGCTTATGTGTTTAGTGTACAAAAGAAGGTGATAGTGTAAATTTCAAGCCTTGAAACGTGATCAAATAGTAACCAACCCCAATTATGATATAAGTTTGGTAATGTCTCTACTTAGTAAAATTAGGAAAGAATAAATAGTTCATTAGTTTCTAACTAGGTGCCAATGCAAATAATAGGGAAAAAAATATTATTATTATTTTTATTTATTTTTTTATTATTGTTATTATCATTATCATCATTGTCATTATTATTATTGTTATTATTATATTCCATTCATTTATTATTAATTTTCTTCCTGTCCGACCCTATTTTGTCAACATTTAGGCTTATATTACGCATTCATTCTTAACAATTTATCATAGAAATTATCGGGAATTGCGTAACAAGGTATCCGTTTCACCAGTTGTATCTGCAGCATGTCTACTAAGAAAAATACCGGATCTTCAGTCTCAAGCACGTAACTGGAGCCATTTTATAACCGATTCAAATGTGCCAGACAGACAGACACCAAAAGGTTCCGGCCACTTTTCCTCATTCATCTTACTTCCAAGTCTTGACCTAAAACGATAAACTGGTAGAGCAACTCTAAAAAATGGGAGTTTAATTGAAACACGGTAATTAGGCAGAACACTCCTAAAATTTATTGAAAAATTGTAAGAGTAACTCGTAATAATCGGAATTAGACTGCTAAGAAACACAGTAATTAATTTGAAAACTGCTAGTTGATAAAAAATTAAAATTGGGTGAAAAGATTTGTGATAAATGGATAAGAACGATCGATAATCCAATGGAACTGGTGGAACAACTCAAGATAATGAGAATCAGATTAAGAAACGACACGACAATTGAGCAGAAAACTCTCGAAATTTATTAAAAAAATTGGAAGTAGTTTTTATTAAAAAGATTGTTGGTACAAGAGCAAAAGGAAGCGATCATTGATAGCTGTGAGCCGCAGCTGGTATCTGTTCAATCAGATAGAGATAAGCAGCGTTCTCCTGGGCCCGCTTTGTAAGGATGACCGATTGGATTTGCATAAAAAACTGTTCTCTGCTCTAAATCACTTCCCAGTGGTTCGGAACCCACCTAAAACTGTAGGTCTAACTCATCAATCGCCATCATCCAACTTTCACGCACAGGTTTCAGACCTATGTGGGCTTCATCCTCAAAAAAACTCTAACATTGATGAATTTACAAATGAGAAGATACCATATAAGAAATACAAAGATTATTTTTTATAGTCTATTAATTTTATAAATTACTAACTTCATTTCTGTAATTTGAAATATTTGAGTGTTCTAAACTTCTAATCCCATGACTTCTTTTCTTGAATAACATAGTTTTCTTCGCTTTTTTGTGTATTTATATATTTTTCACACTTTTTTATATATGTTTGTACAGTTTATGTTTGTTATTCTGCCTCTAAAATTTATATTTTTTTGTTCCAATTCTCTGTTATTGAGTATGCACATTGTTAAGTGATTTTTCACTTTACCCATAATATTTATAGCTTCACCAATTGAATTAAAAAATTAATTGAGAAACACATACGGGTTCATCTGACAATACAAATTTCAATCTGTGATGTTTTCCATGACAAAATACTTGAACAATCTAATTTTAAAGCAGACACTGTATTTTAATTTGAATAATGATTTTTACTCACTTATACTGGAGAGATGAAGCTTCTCTTTTGAAGTAGAAAGCATCCTTCCAGCATAAGTAATTAAAAATCATAATTTAAATAGAAATACAGTTTCAGTTTTGATATTAGAAAATTTAAATAGATAGAAATTAGTCAAAATTCTCGTAGAAATATTTGTAGATTAAAATTCAATTCATGGGAAGTAATAGCCGAGTGCCGGAGCAGGTATCCAAAACTAGTTGTTTCACTGATAAGGACTTGAATAAAAAATTGTAGCAGTTATCTGTTCAATCAGAGATAAGCTACAAAACTTCTGGACGTTCTTTGTAAGGGTGACCGATTAGGTTGACCAGCAAAAACGACACTGTTCTCTTTCGTAAAATCACTTCTTGGTGGTTCGGAACCCACATGAAACTGTAGCTCCAACTCATCAATCACCATCATCCAACTGATTACCCATGCACAGGTCTCAGACCTGTGTAGGCTTCATCCTACGAAAAAAATCTATGAATTTTTGTAATTAATTTTGTTAATTTATAAATACAAATGTAAATGGAGTGAAATCCACATACATTCATTGATATTGGATGAGCTGAGAGTAAATCTTTCACAATTTCAGAATATCCAGAAAGAAGTGGAACTTCTCCATCAACAACATCAAAATAGATGAAGGTATCACTCAAGACAATTATAATGTAATTATAATGTACTGTAATGTAATTATAATGTACATTATAATTGTCTTTGATATAACTTGCACAAAATTCTGGAGTATTCCGCAAATGAACAGAAATAGTATATAACAATTATTTGTGTTAGAATGCCTATGAACAGTTAGCAGTTAACAGTAATATTGTGTCGCATTGACCTACTCTCAAGTTGTTAGCGAGGTATTGCTAGTTGAATAAGTAAAGCTATTGCTAGCTACTAATAGAAATAAGCTGGGTACTTTCTTTTCAAGTTTTCTTTTAAATGAGGCTCCTTATTACTTCGGTAAACAGTATTTCAGATCTACAGCTAAGCTGTACAACCTGGGTAGAAAATAATTCATCTTTCAAACATTAAAAAAAAATTATATTAGTTGTATATGAGCAGGAAAATTTTTAATTATCTGCCAATTATCGGTAGGCACCGATAATATAATTATTGAATTTAAATTAAGATTAAAGAACTGGCTTCTAGACGAGAGCTTCTATAGTATCAGGGACCGATGATTCGTAACGGTGACCGATTAGATTGGCCAGCAAAAAAGACATTGTTCTCTGCTGTAAAATCACTTCCCGGTGGTTCGGAACCCACCTAAAACTGTAGGTCCAACTCATCAATCACCATCATCCAACTCATTACCCACGCACAGGTCTCAGACCTATGTGGGCTTCATCCTCAAAAAAAAAAAAAAGGGAGTTCTTTGAGCGAGAATAGAGTGAAAGGAATCAATTATAATGTGATAAAGAAAAATACTATCTTGATGTTGATATTTAACTTACGGTATATTTAAATGTTATACATTATACATCATTATATTAAAAAAAGGCCTAATGTTATTACTGGACATATTGGACAATATAGCATTTTATGGTTTTTCTCTCTTTTTTTATTAAAGGATTGTATTTGTGACGACTGCAAAACACGCTACAATGTAATGTACATGCAAGAAGAATAAAATTCAAATTCAAGTCTTTTGCTCATACAGATCAATTCTTACCGCAGTAGCTCGACAATAAGCGAATTAAGGGAGCTTAACTAAATAATATTATCAGTCTTTAAACGATACCAAATATCCTAAATGAATTCTTTTGATATAATCTGACATCGCTTCGTTATTCATTTAGGCTACTATACAAGAAAGTTTCTAACATCTTCAGATTTGTAGACTTTTACTTCTTTGGACACGGGAGTCTAATCTAAATTAGCTTTTAATGTCTTTTTCGAAAATTCTCATAATCGATTACACTCCAGATGAAAAATAAGCTGTTAATGACTCCTAAAGATCAATGATCTCTGTGGGTTTTTGTCGGCGTTGGTGGCTGTCAGTTTGTGCACTTGTCTCTGATTAGATAAGACTCTGGATGACTGGGTGGCTGGCGGGTTCGAATCTCGTTCAAGCTTTCACCTTGGCCACATTCATCGCATTACCCACGCACAAGACTCAAGACTCATGTGGGTATCATCAGCAAAAAAGGTAACTAGGTAACTAGGTAACTAGTTGTAACTAGTGACAACTAGT